>JAMXBB010000011.1:65326995-65588556 GCA_024138015.1 Lumnitzera littorea | reverse complement strand
CCCCCCCCCCCCCCTTATGTTACAATATGTACAAAACAATGGCCCCTTGTCATAAATGTATCTTACAAAAAGGGACCCTGACATCAAGCACGTACCCTTACCCTTACCACCCACACCTTTGTTGGATTCGATGGAGAGATAAACTAGTAGCTCTTTCAATTGTGCAAGCAAGACTGGTTGAATTCCATTCAACAGTCTAACTACGAAATCTTGATCGCAAAAAAAGGCTATCTTAATCACAGCATATAAAATGCCTACTAGGGAAATGGGCCTTTTTCGCTTGCTTCCAAAGTTTAGATTTTTGAGATTATTTTTAACAGTCGTTTCTAAATATCAAAACCTTATTACACAAAATCATTACAATCTATAACCATAATTAGGTACACTTGTTTCAAGAATATTGTTTTTTGAAGTTTCTCTACTTTCCGATGCTTAAAAGAAAAAGAAAAGAAAAAAGCTGATGAGTAAAGAATCCAAGAAACTTTGGCCAAAAAAAACAAGAATCCAAGAAACAGAAAATGTATGAGTATAATGTCTTCCTTATCCAAAAAAGAAAAGGGAATAGAGTTTGATATTCTCCCTCACTATCATTATGCATGAAATAATTGCCACAGCACCCATCAGCCAATGCCAACCATAAGGCATCATTGCATGCTCCATCATACCATCCACCATTACTACTGCCACCACCCCTAGCCATCATCTTCAACTGCCAACTCTATAACCAACATCTTGCCAACCACTGCTACCACCATCCATGCATATCAAGGCTCTGATCACCTATAATCATCAGCACCAAACCACAAACAACCTCCACCATTGAGCCACTTCCATTTTTATTTCTAACACCATGAATTACCACCCAGGACTTTCATGAATGAACAAAGAATATGCAATTTTTTCGAACTATTGATATTTCTGGCAAACAAGAATCTGTTTTTCTTTTTTTTTTATGGTCAAAAATGGATTTCCAAAAATAATATTTTATCATCCTGAAATCAAATTGTATAAGATGGAAGACAAAAGTGTCAAGACTATAGTTAGTTTGCCTTGCTTTTTGCTATATCTGACCAATAATTTCCTAGCATGTTGACCAGGATTCTTAAAGAATGGTGTGATCAATACCTACTTCCAGGTCTCTGTTGCTGGTGGAAACAACCAGACCTGAATGAATATTCAGGTTCAATAACAAACTTTGAATCTATATACTATTGGGGGCAATACATTCTCAATCTCACCACTGGCCTATGATAAAATTTGCATCTTAACTAGATTATTTCTGTTGTAAGAGTAATTTGTTCAAGGTTATAGGAGATTGTTTACCTGCTGAGATCCTACTTCCTCCAATGATTGTGCAGCAATCTTTTCTTTGTTATCATCCTTCCTTAAAGAGGATAGTTAGATCGGACAAAATCAAGTGAAGATGGCACTGCAAAATGTATTATTACTCACCAACTGGAGCTTCAACTGATCTATATTTCTCGAGAGCTTCAGAACATGAAGTTTCAGAGACTGAGATATGAAAGCAGCACAATCAGCCCAAAAAGTTTCAGGATATGCATATAAGATTACCAAGGGGCATAGAAAGAGAAAATGACACCTGTTACGAAAATAGTGGCTGTTTTGCCATATATGTTTAGATGTATAGATAAATGTGATGAATATAAATGCATCTGTGCTTATTTATGCATTTGCACAGTTTTTAAAATGACAACTTTACCTCACTGCGCTGTGCCTCTAGAGATCGCTTCAGTGCTCCCCTTTTATTGACTAGTGTTTTAGGCCGTATACAAGCAGGTCTCCTATAATTTTTTCCACGATACACAATCACAGCATATCCCTTGTTCACTCTCTCTACTGCTACCAAAATTCCACCACTTTCTGCCTCTAAAGTACGAGCTACATGATGAACATCTTCAATACTTTTCTCTTTACATATAACTTTGACAAGTTCCCTATATTTCCAATGGAGATGCATGTTCTCAATGGTTCCATCAAAAATTCCACGCTTACCTAGACAATAAAAAGGAAGACTCACTGTAATTCCATAACACGACAAGATTCTTGGAAGCATCTAGTAGCTGTGTTTTATTTGGAGTAGAAAAAGAGCAATGATATGTAAGAGTGTGACTTACAAGTAATGTATGCTATAAATGAATATATCTAACAGAATGACTTACTAATCATATACAATGTTACTCACCCATAAGTAAGAATGGCTTCATTCTAAGGCCAACCTTCCTCAGCATATACCTTTCTTCTGTTGTTATGCCTTCTTTATCCACATCAGGTTGTTCAACATTCTCATGTTCTTGTAGTTCAGCAAGCATTTTCTCTGCCTGTGCTTTCTTTGCTAAAGCCTGTTTTGCCAAAGAAGTCATTCACTTCAGTGCCAAGTAATAGAACAGAGAGACAGAGAGAGAGTTAGCTTAGAAGAACATACCAAGGACAACTTTGTGCTGGTCCTGGTAATAGCTTCCTGAACAGCCACAAGATTGTTTTGTTCAGTGGAACAATCCTTTGTTTGTTTGTCAATCTCATCTTCATGTACAGTATCAGATAAGGAGGAATTCTGGAGAAATTCTGTTGGTTTCTCTCCCTGTACTCTGTGTTTCCTTCTTTCTTCAATTGCAGATGAAACTGCAGATGGGAGAAAGTCTTTCCCCCTATACAAGACAATGAATTCCCTATCTCGGGAAAGTAACAGTCCTCCTGTCAGCCGCTGCAAAATCATTATCCTCAATTAATAGAAGCTGATTTGGTTGGCACTTAGAGATGAATCTAGCTGCAAATTACCATAAGATTAAGATTGCTGCGACACTATATCAGTGAGCAGGCTACATCCACATTTATCTAATAAAGAGATGTTTAAACACCCAGGAATGCAAACATGAAGAGAGAGAGAGTACTTCAATGCAGGAGTGAGCAGCATGGTAGATTAAAGACTAGATCCATGTGATTTAAGACACCATATCAGTGTGCAGGCTAACAACCACATTTATCTAATAAAAGAGATGCTTAAATACCCATGAATGCAAACATGAAGAAAGAGACAATACCTCACTGCCAAAGCAAGCACCTTGGTAGACTAAAGACTAGGTCCATGAAGTCAGCAGAAGCTATCAACTTTAAACAAAAAGATGGGCATACAGTTGAAAATGACAATCTTTTTTTTTTTTAGGTGGAAAGAGCCAGGAATGAATTTTGGGTGTGGGGCAATGGGCTATGTATGTAGAAAAACTAAGGGGATGGAGAAAACTCTCAGAAAAGGATGGATGGATAAGTCAAAGGAGCCGGAACATCGAGAAACATTATTGATGTGACAACTAGCAGACTTGGATCGAATCATTGAGGGCCAAAACCCTTGCTATAAACTTATTCGCAGCCCTTTTGACCTGAGGCTAGAACACTAAATAATACTTCTCCAAGCCCAAATCCCAAGCAAGCAAGCAAGCATGTGGGCAAAATTCCCAGGTACACAAGTTCAATGCCCTTGGATTGCCTTTAACTGTTAGAAATCTCAGGAAATCCACTCAATTTGTTTTGGAGATGAGAATATATATATTGATGCTATGACTTGCATATGCAAAAACATTAAAGAGAGATCGGAATAAAGAGCAGGCCCTAACAATAAATAGATGGAGAATAAAAAGAATCTTTTCAATGCGGAGTTGACTGAAAAATTGCCAATACTAACTTGCGAGGAGGTCAATGGATATATACAGCATCTACCTAGTAATCATTCTCGTAATATCATTCTTTTTGTAACTGCAAGAATACCCATCTAGCATTATAGAACCCTTCAAGTGCAAAACTCCATGTGTACCAGAGGAAAAAGCATTATTGGAGAATGTGGTGAAAAGATTAAGTCTACTGAAAAAGCTTGCCAATTATCTTAGAGTTTATAAATTCTTATCTATGACAATCAGAATAACATATACACAAAAGAAGATAGATCTTACCCTCAACTCTTCAGCCATCATCTCACTATTTGTGTTTTGAACTCCTCTCTTAACAGCAATTTTGGCAATCTCACATTTCTCCCACAGTTTGACAATAGCAGCTGCTAATCCCTGAAGATTCCTATTTCTTCCTGTACCGGGAGAAGAGCCAGGTAAGCAAATGCATAAGGATAAAAGACCCAGATGAAGTCAGTTTTACCTAAGGCAAAATGACACGGTAATGGTCGGCCAAGTCTCCTTAGTGTTGTCATTTCATCATTTGTCAGCTTAGGATTGACCCCATAAGGAAGAAGGCGGAGAGGCCGCCTGTATCCAGGAATAATAGCAGGTAGAAGATCAGCATCAACAGGAAGAGGCTCATATCCCCACCAATCAGTATAACGAGGGCCAAGTCCATCTAACAAGCTATCGGCTTCTTCAGTTAGTTGGGCTTCACCTGGCAGTTGAAAACGAACTCTATTTGGAGAACCCACACCTTGTATCAATGTTGAACAATGTGCTTTATCCATTGAAACTAACTGAATAGATTTCTGGTCGTCAACAGTGGTTGGATAGCTGTCTTTTTCACTCTGTCCACTGAGATCCAATTGTGCATTGGGAGTTGGTGAGACATCTTCAACTAAGAAGTACGGATATCTATAGTCAGCTCCTCTATATAAGATAATGTTACTTCCAGACCTCCAAACAACCAGGCCTCCAGTTTTTCTCTGGCATAAGAATTACATACCAAATGTAAAATTTTAAGCCTAGCAATAAATGGAATAAACATGGTGAAGATTGAAGATTCACATTAATATTGTGAGGGTGGAAAGTAAGAACAAGTTGATGCTGCTACACAAAAGAAGCACCAAATATAAACAGTATCCAAAGAAAACAATGTGGGTGTTGGGAGATGTCAATTGTAAGCTAACTCAATATATCTAGGGGCTAATAGCAAATCAAATTCTAGAGGCATAACTCATCTTGCACATTTACTTCCATGTTTCATAAGAGGGTGTTTGTTTCCCTGAAAATGTTTCTCACACTTTTTTTCAACATTTGTTAGAATCAAAACTTACAAATTCAAATATTATTTTAGGAATCTCAAGAAA
The DNA here is from genome assembly GCA_024138015.1 of Lumnitzera littorea. NCBI lineage: Eukaryota > Viridiplantae > Streptophyta > Magnoliopsida > Myrtales > Combretaceae > Lumnitzera > Lumnitzera littorea. Next base: position 65,583,503 of record JAMXBB010000011.1, on the reverse strand, counting down.
CTATGATAATTCGTGGCTCTTAGCATGGGTGGTTGTGGTGGGGGCCAAAGAGAGCAGCTAATGGCCTATGGTGGTGGTTTTCTGTCATGGAAAATTAGATCTTTATTTAAAAGAGCAACAAAATTTTCTCATTTTTATTGGCATTTTTCATGGTTGTTAACAATCAAGTGCCAACAGTGACAATTGGCTGCTATTATGAACCCTCACACATCTTACCACTAGAATTGTCTACTTTAGAGAAATTTTTTTAAGATCATTATGATAATATTTGGCAATAGTAAAAGGTAAATCAAAATAAATACAAAAAGAATGTGTTCATAAAACGTATTCCACAAAACCAACACCAAATTTACATTAATGTACGGAATCATTAAGAAAGCATTGAATATTTACATTTTATAATTTCAATAATTTCAACTTAAAAGGGGGGTATATCCAATGTTCTCATCATATCTAAGAAACTTCATCACCATCAAATTGTATATGTTGACATGACAATTACCAGACGAGTGGCTGCAAGAAATAGCATTCATTCATTTACCAATCTCCTGATAAGATTATATGCTCTACTTAATGTTGTATTTTGTTTAATCTTGATAGCACATTACTAATACATGATACAACAATTTCAACATTGGACACATATTTCAAAAGGTAGATAGAGAGAGAGAGAGAGACCACCTAAAAGGCTAATACAGTATCTCCTTAGCTTATAATGGAATCACAAACACAAAATCATATTAAAAAACAGACAATGAAACTAAACATGATGACAATTGACATGAGGTATAGTAATGCCAACCTCCAATAAATCATGTGTTCTCTTCATATTCATCTTACAAAGATCTTCACAAGTGATCTTGACCAGCTCGGCATTCTGCCATCTCTCGTGAATTCCATTCACAATCCCTTCTGTAATTCCCGCCTTCCCAATCTTCAACTTCTTCTTCAACTTAATCCCAATACTTCTCAATCGCCCCAGCTCCTCTGCGGGCAATTTTAACTCCGCTAAAGTCGGCACCTTTTCTATATCCTTCCTCTTCCTCCTCTCCAATTCTTTTTCTTTTGTCACTTCACTCCTCAATTCATTATACCTATGTAAAATTTAAACTAAATATCAGCAAGGATTCAGAATGTCATTAAACTTATCCAGAAAAAATTCATTATATCAGAAGCCATTGATGAAATGGCTTGAACACAAATGTCAAACACCAAATCAATACAACGCTGACATATTTCACACACAATTTGCTTGTGGTGGAGCCACAAAATCCACCAATTTGAGACATAAAAAGAGATGATAGGATAAGAACACAGCATTCATAAGGGTGCAATGTATTGGTGGATATTTGCTATCCCAATTTATTTTAGGATGGTGTTGATAAGATATTTTGGACCTAAGCCCATTAAGCCCATTAAGCCCATACTAACCTGCCTGGGCTCATTATCCAACTCCATTTGTCAATATTCAACCCCACTGTCCTCCAAGCCAACCTTGACCTAAGCCTACCAAACAACCCACCCAATTATAAAAGTCCACAAAGGCTAGTAGATAAAAAGGTAAGGCTTCGAGACTCAGTCAACAGCCATTATTCAACAAATCCGAATATATTGAATTACACATTCCCACTACCCATGACATGTAGATGTAGCAAAGTGCTACTCCAAGTTCCTCAACTTTTGGCTACCCTCCTCTATAAATACCAACCAACTTCTTAATAGTGAATCGCTTAAACTCTTTGTATACTTAGCCTATATTTAACCACTCTTATGTCCTTATTCTCTCCTCACACACAAAGTACTAACTTAAGCATTGAAATAACCACGATGCCCACATGCTTACTACTCAAGCTCAATCTCATTCACTCTACCGGTAAAATCCTATAGACAACAGATGGCATTCCCACCAATAATAATCAAAATCCTAGATGTCAAATTACATTGAGTAGAGAAACAACTGAATTGGCAAAGTGGGACAGTAGATATGAATCCAACATATTGAATATGTAACACGCAACAATGCCTAATTCAACAGAACCGATACAAGAGATAGTGTGTACAAAAAGTTTTTAAACACTTCGGCAAACATGATAAGATAACAGGACACTACCGGGATATCTGGATATTAAAAAACTCAACATTGATATCGATCAAAATGTTGAATAATAAATAAGCAATCCAAGTTCTTCGGATACAATCTAGCATCAGTTCAAATTCGGTACTTACTGCAGAAACTATGCTGCGAACAAATATTCAACCAAAATTCAAATCATTTGATCCAACAGTGAGGTCAAGACACAGAATTAAATTAATATACCTAGTAACAAAACCCCCGGAACCCGGTTGAGGGACTGGATTATGGGGTGTGCTCCAGCTGGTGTCAATAGTATGCCCCACCCGATAGTTGGGCAATTGACTGCGGAGAGGAATAAATATCTCTCCAGCAGAAACTGTAGAAGAATCCAATAGCGATTCAGCTTCAGGTCCGGGGTTTTCAGCATCTTCGGAGAAGCCGAGGCTGCGAAGCTTCTCTGCAATGCGCGTAATGGCGGATTGAGGGAGGGGTTGGGCGTCAGGTCGCGAAAACCGGGTGGTTTGTGGCTTTGGGGGTTTTTTAGGGGTTTTTGGTGATGAGAAAATGGAGAAGGAAAAGGGTGGAGTGAGATGGGAATGGATAGGGGATTGGTCTGTTATGGACTTTGAGGAGAGGGGTCGGTGATTGCAGCATTGTGAGAGCAACATTTGTTCATGGAACGGCAGAAGAAGAGTATACATGCACTTTGCAGTTGCAGTGCCCTCTACAGGGATGAGCGCTAAAAAGAAACAGTTAAGAAATTTATCTGATCAACGAGCACGTGGATCGTGCGTGATGTGCTTATGCGGATCATCCCGGACCGAGGAGGGTGGTTTTTTCATTTTAAAGCTTTTTGTACGGCGGTAGTTAAAAAAGAAAACTTCAGTCGCGCTACAGTCCCATCTCCTTCAATTTTTTTTTAAATACGGAAGATGTGGATTATCACATTTCATATATACAATTTTTTTTAAATAAAATAGAATTAGATTGACTAGAGATGTAATTAAGTATATCGTTAAAGAGTAATAAAAACCTTCTAGATAATATCTTATATAAGGTTTAGAATTAGATTTTGAGATATAATTTAAAACTTTATAGAGTTTAAGGTTGAGTTTTAAGATTAAAAGAAAAATCTAATTAGAAACCTAAGCCTATAAAAAAAATATATATATTAATAAAAATATTTACTATTAACTCAAGTATCATACAAATTTTACATTATATATCTTCCTTTAAAAATAAATAAATAAATAATGTACCTTCTTTATAAAAACAATAAACAAAGATGCCAAAGAGATGTACACTTGTACTTCTTTATAAAATCAATCAACACAAAGACATACATGGAACATATGCCTTTTATTAGAAAAAAAAAAGAAAGAAAGAAAGAAAGAAAGAAAGAAAGAAAAGAAAATAAGGAAAGGCACATATGGGAAATGAGCTTAATCCACATTTAAAACAAAGTCGTGACCTGAAGCATCAATAGTAGCAAAACATTACTCAAAAATACATATCTCTCTCTTAAATACTCTCATATCCGATTGCATTTTTCACACACTAAGGGAACTTCAATTTTTATTGTTGATTCTCTACTAGAAATCGAAGGTAAACTCCATATTACACTTAACTTCTTCGAAATTTTCATGCATTTTTTATTAATTTCATGAAATTAAACTAACCCCAATGTGAAATTATACTCATTAAATTTCTTGTGTTTTACACATATAATTGATAAAGATTTGTGTGAATCCTACTATAGCTACATGTAAGAACTTGTTTATGTGTTAGAATATACAATGTAGCTCGTTATAATAGTTGAACGTAGTGTTTTGGAGTGAAATACGCAATGTACATCACACATTTGATGAAATGCCTATGAGAGATTTGTTTATTTAGAAGAATAGTAGGTACTTTCATGTGACTGAAATTCATATAACAATTATACAATATGGCATAGGATAGTAGTGGAATGTGATTTTTTGAAGTGGAATGCATCATGAACACCATGTGTTTGTTGGAATGCATACAAAGAGTTTATTTATCTAGAATAGTGGAATGTGTGATGTGCTTGAAATGACCATTGTGCAACATACACTGAGCTAATAATGTATGTTGATTATGCTGTAGATAGGTTGAAAATGGTGGGTTCAGTTAAATTCTTGATATGTGCTCATAGGAATAATGTGAGGAGAAATTTCAGCATAGAATATAATAAAGACTCGATGAAAATGTTAAAACTAAGGACAAATGCAAATTATGTCGAAATGTTAGAAAGGGTTTACAATAGCATCATAATCGATCTTGGTGTAGGTATGGTAGAGATACTATATGTCATGCCCCGAAGCAGTAGAGTCGTAACAGCCCCCGCCGTGTTAACCATCCTAAGATAGAAGTTGGCCTTACAACCGCTATCTTAGACCTGATTTACACAAGGCGTCAACGACTAATCCGCTTTAAAGTAAACAGTTTGTAATTTAAATAAATCATTAATCTAAGAAAGTGAGGAAATATATTTATGCTATAATTCAGCTATTGAAATTAAGGTTTACAATATTTCTCCGTAACATATTTCCTAGTTGTTACATTATTCAAAATGAAAAGTTCTAAAGTAAAAACTTAAACCTTAAAAGTATGTGTTTATTCTTCACATGTTTTTCCTCACTCTCTAGGATCCAGCAGTTGCTAGCTTCATAGTAGTTGTTGCCGCTTCTTAGCCAGCACCTGCACGATGTCTATAGGGATGTGAGCAACCACAGCTCAGTAAGTTAGGACGGAGGACTTAAAACTATACCAGAAACACAACAAGGTTTTCAATCACTTATTGGATACAATGCATGTGCAAACAAATGCCATTGCACGACGTTGTCCGACCCGTCGTGAGATTAGAGAAATTGCGCCCGCTCTAATCCGGGTTGAGGAGTTGCCGTTAATGCAACAGCTCACGACCAAACCCAAGCTTGTGTAATGGAGACCTTGCTCCTCCTGCGACTACCTTCGAATCACTGCCTTCACCCTCGCCGCGACCTCCTCTCCTGTCACTTAGTTCGACTGAAGATGAAGAAGGGACCATTTTGCAATCCTGCGCTATCCCTTCCGAAGGGGTCGGTATTTGGCCGGAAAGTCCTAAGTTCCCCTAACGGGTTACCATGCATGTCCGATTATGATTACTGGTCGGATATTTAATTAATGTCCAGTTTAGGGTGATCAATCATTACATACAATATATACCAGAACAACAAACAGAATCATAGTATCACCCATAATCAAGCACATGCACACATTCAACTATTTAACAAGCACAACCAACTATCTAACAAGCACAACCAACTATCTAACAAGCATAACCAAGCATAATCTTAAGCCTCCAAAATACAGCATCGTATTAATCCCAACTTATCTCGACTCCTCGCTCACTTACTCGAGGTCTGATTTGCTCAGGCCATCGCCGATCATCTCTATAACACGAACGTGGTTTCAGCTTTTCGTATAAATATTATAAGTTCATTTTATCCTATAACGCTTATTGTTAGGTTTTGTTTAAGGTTTAATATGCCTAATTATCTAGGTATTAAGTCTTTTACAATTATTCTAGGTTTGGGGTTAGGTTCAAGTTCGGTTTTCACATCGATTTCTAAATTAGGTTTTTAGTTCGATTTCTAAGTAATGTTTTAGATTCCAACCCTAGAATTCTGTTCCAACCCATAATGTGAAATTAATCACCTTACTTCCCAATCTCCTAAATACCATTATTACCTCTAATTAGTATTTTATTCTATCTGGTACACTTAAATCTCTATTTGTGTACCGAATTTACTCCTAATGTGAGAAATTTTTACATTTTTCATGTAATTACATAAATTCAAGTTTCCCATCAGATTTATTGTATATTTTTATTATTATCATAATATCAATTTTTATTATAATATTTTTTTTTATTTATTATATTTTTAAAAATTACACATTATGCATTATTGCACATTATGCACATAATGCATTTCTAATATTTCTATTACCCTAATTACCATCTCTAAACAGCAATTATTATTCCAAAATGTATAAATCCATCCTAAATCAGATTTTACTCCAAATTTCCCTAATTTACAAAATTAATTATTTTTTTCCTATTACTCATTTACTATATAATTAACCTAATAATTACATCTAACACCATAATTGCTACAAGTATCATACTCCATCAGATTTCAACATCCTAAAACATATACTTATTCATTAAATTAGTAATTAACTATTTAATTGCTTAATTAATCCTAAATTACCCATTTTATGCCTCATTTTAGGGCCTAAAAATTATCTAAAAATTTCAAAAATTAATTTTTGAAAATGGGCTTCATAGCACTACTCTACATCATATGAGAATCCTACAGAAAAATTTTGAGCTCCAAAATACACTCCTAAGCCTATTTATTTTCCGGTTTAATCATGCTTGGTTTTGAATAATTTGTTAAGGACCCTATATTTTCAGACATAATTAAACTAAATCAATATTTTTCTCTAAATCTACATACAATAAAACCTCAAAATAACAAGTTTCATAATTTTCTGGGTAAAATAACTAATTTTACAAAATTATACAAAAATCGGGCTGGAATTTAGACTCACCGGTTCGGGTGGCTCCGGCCACCACAGGCCGCCGTGGCCTTGTCGGCCGGCCTGGGCGTTGCCACCACCATGTGGTGGTGATGGCCGTCCACTTCCAGCTGCTCATCTAGTGTGGGTTCCCTTTAAAATCCTTAACTGCAGAGTTTTTCTTATTTTTTTTTATTTTCTGGATTTTCTCTCGAATTTTCAACTCTCTCTAATTTTCTCTAATTTGTATCTGTCCAAATGAGCTTCTGAATTTTTCTTGCTATTTATAGACAATTGTAGTAATTAATGTGCATTAATTTGATGGGATTTTGCCCCATTTCCTTGATTTTTGGCTTTTTGTTTGTCCAATTCCTATTGGTTATTTTTTTTCTTTTTTTGTCACGACCTGATCTTGTTGCAGCTTATCCTCTTCTGATTTTTCCATAATTATTTTATATTTTTCTTTAATTATTTGCTTAGTTTTCGGCCAATTTAGGTAATTACGTGTATTTTTATCTACACGTAAATACATGTGGGGTACACGTGAATATTCCTAAATATTATTTTGGTCATTCTAAAATGTTTAGTATACATATAATCTATCTCTAGTAATTTATTAGTTATTATATTATACTTTTTGCCTTTTCAGTAATTAGCAATTATTATGCTTAAAATTTGAAAATTTTATAGTCTCCTATTTTACTATTTATTTTCTTAAATTTAAGTTTACGGGATCATTTTTACTAATATTTCTCTCAATAGTTTATAATTTGGGTGTGATCGGATCCTTTAGCCAATCGTCCTAAACCTTGAGTTCTAAGTTCAATCCTACGGTTACTTGGCTAAACTTTGGGGCTTACACTATATAGGCATCCCATTGTGTATTCGAGAGTTGTTACCTACTTATTAGTCGCTATAAAAGATGATGACGATGTTGATGTTGATGTTGAAAATCTTTTTGAAATGGCAGAAACTTATGAGCTAATGCATTTTCACCACCTATATGTTAGAATTTGTGAGGAAGAAAGGGTAGGCAATCTTACAAAGCAAACAATCAATGCAAATACCTCTTCCCAAGCAACACCATCAATGCATCAAGTATGGTTAACCAACCCATGTTTGAGGAGTTTGATCCTTTGCCTATGTCTGCACCTACATGTGACAATAAGAATGTTATTGATGAAGCAGTTGGAACGATTCTGTAAAAGGAGGCATTGTATGGTCTTATTATCAAGCACATGGCAATGTGTGCTAACAAAGATGATGATGATGAAGATTATACTCTTGATCACACTGAAGATGATACTGGGGATAACTCTAAAGATGAGTATGGGGATGCTTCGGATGAGGACATCAAACCTGAGTTTATTGTAAATTCTCCTCAAGTCTCTAAGTTAAGCTAAATGGATCAAACTCCAGCACCAATACATACAACGGAGGTTCAAATGACTCCTATCCATCTACTAGAGGTTTGTATGATTGGTTCGGTGATTAGTGATCCTATCCCCTTTTCTAATGTTGGTAAAGATGACAATTACATCAATTATGACCAAAACATGAATGTCGAGTGCTTAAAAGTGCTTACCAGTTACTATCTCAATATAAGAATGAGATTCAACACTAAGAATGATCTTATGAAGGTAATGAAGATGTACTACATTAAGCATCATGCAAACTTTTCTATCAATGAATCCGAAAAACCAAGCACTCAATTTTCAGTGCTAAAAGGGAAGATAGATGTAAGTGAAGGTTAAGAGCCTAAAAGAAGAAGCTAGAGAGCTTATTTATTATAACAAAACTATAAGGTCCCTACACATGCATTAATCCAATTATACATCAAGATCACCAACAATTAGACTCCAATCTAATGGTTAATGTGTTATTACAACTAATCAAAGATAACCTAGATACAAAGATCTCACAACTACATAGCATGATTAGTCACGAATTTGGGTACATGGTGAGCAATGGAAGAATATGGTTAGGTAAGATGAAGGTCTTAGAGGTTGTATTTAGTAATTGGGAGAAATCATATGACGATCTCCCCAAACTACTTAATGTAATCTAAATTACCAACCCTAGAACAAAGGTAGAGTGAGGATGGAATAGATCAAGAGACCTATGACATCACACTTAAAGTTCTCTAGTCATTTGGACCTTACAAAGAGGTATAGAAGTTCTGTAGACCTATTGTTTCTATTGATGGCACTTTCCTTTATGGAAAGCACACCCATAAGTTGCTAATTGCTTGCAATATGGATGGAATAAATTATATTATTCCTTTAGCTTTTGCCTTAGTAGATGAGGAAATAAGTGAAGCATGGAGTTAGTTTCCTCATAAGTTGAAGTAACATGTAGTAGGAGAGTGTAAAGGTCGGGAAACCATATGCTCAATATCAAATAAAGCCAAGGGCATTAAAGCAGTGCTTAACAAAGCATCGAATGGCTAGAAACCCCTTTTTGTAGTATGGCATTGGTTCATTGATCATATTGCAAGCAACTTTAACAAAGTGCATAACAATCAACAATGTAAAAAATGGATTACCTTTGGTGTGATGTCAATGCAATCTCGAAAATTTGAAGCTTATATGAAAAAGGTGCATAAAATCAAGGTAAATGCTTTTGATTGGTTTGAAGGTATGCCATTAGACTACTTTCACTTGCACATGATGGATACTACATATTTGGTTATATGACCTTAAATATTGTTGAGAGTTCTAATTCCATTCTAAAACATGGACGTGGATTACCAATGACATCTCTTGTTAAAATGATATTTTATAATTGTATGAAAAATTGAGATAAGAGAGACAAGAAGGCGATGAAGGTGATAGCATAAAATAGGCCGTATACAAAGTATGCCATAAAAATGCTTGATTGTTAGGTGAAACAAGTAAGCACTCAACGTATGGTGCATTTCAATAAGCATATTATGGCCAATGCAATGAAAGGAGGAGGGCATATGTACACGGTCGACTTTAAGAATAACATATGCACTTGTAATAAATAGCAAATTTACAAGATCCCATGCCCATATGCACTTTTTGTGGCGAGAAAAGTGTAGCTTTAGATTATGTCATTTGTTGATCATTGGTACAAGTCAACATATTAGATTTAGTGTTATAGGGCCCACTTCTTCTCCATTGGTGATCTATCAAACTAGCCAGTTATTACCAATCTTCCAACCATTTGCCCTTATCCGAGCTAAAGGGCAAGAAGGGCAAGCTTAGGCAAAAATAATTCCACATGGAGATAGACGTTAGAGCGCAACCTGATAAAGTATCATGTAGTATGTATAGATAGGAAGGGCATACTAGAAGAACGTATCCACAAAGATGAGCAAGTCGAATGACAAACGAAGGCTTTTATCCTATAACTCCTTAGTAGATCTATCTTCTATGACAAATCTAGCACCTATGCCTACCTTATGTTCCTACCACTCTTAAAGGACTTCCAAAAGGTAGGACAATATAGTTGGAAGTTAGCATAATTGATAGACATGCTTAGCATAGCTATACCATCAACTATGCCTTGCTTCTAGGGTTAGGGCTAAGGAGATCAGGGGTTGTTCGATCCTTCTTCAAGTGTGGGCATTGGACCATTTTCTAGACATTGCTCCAATGAGTAGACATAGTATGTATATCAATAATATGAGGCCTTTGGCGACTAAATGGAGCATGGATTAAGACACTTGTCAACATCCTACATATGTTGTCAAGGCCAATTGGGAGGCATTGGATAGACAGAGTCCAAATCAGGTATATACTTATAGTTTTTTTGCTAATAAGGTCTGTATTACTTATTCATACCCTAACACTCAATTATGGTACTGTAGGTCATTTATTGCCTTACCTTGATGAGATCTTATAAATCTTCCTTCAATTCTGCAGTCATAGGAGAGTTGTATGGACAACTCCGATTCTACTCATTTTCTTTCACATAATAGAGTAGTGCTTCTGAAGTGGGTTGTGATCTAGTTTAGAGGTTTCTAGAAGCATTCGCCACCTATTGATATTATAGAGTGGTTTGACTCCATAGACCTATGAAGGAGTGTGGAGGTAGATTAGGTAAGATAACATGCATAGCATATAACTGAGTAACAGGAATGGTACTCTAGGGTCATCTAAATCAAGGGCTTGTGAGGAGTTAAGCATCAGTATTGACAATGGTACAAGGAGATCACACATCTCTATCTCAACTGTATTAGAGCTCTGCTTAGGTAGTTAGTAAGTACATTTTCTATAGTTGTTTTTGCTTATATGAGACACCTAACAATGATATGTCTAACTCTCCTTCTTCTTGCAGGCTGGGCAGTTCCAGCAAATAAGCTTCTTCATTGACCATGAAGATTATGTTATAGCAGGTTCTTAGGTTCAATAGGTTTTACAACTGCTGCATGACCACGTACTAATGCTTTGTATCCTTTGCACTTGGCGACAAACCATGATGAGGTTAAGGAGGGCCATGATGAGGACGAGTATGATGCTCTAAATCTACCTATACGAGGTGGATGCACTAGAGTAAGGGGACTTCTATAATAGCAACAATAGGCTCTACATGATGATGATACTCAAAGGGCATCTCATGGACCAAGCTTGTCTACGATTCCTAATGTTGCCACTTAATATTAAGCAAGTGCACCCTATCAAATTGTAGTAGTAGATTAAGTCTAAGTATCGATTCTTTAAAGACTTTGACTACTAATAATCACTATATCTCTATTATCTAACCTACAAATTTAAGTTTAAGAATTTGAAGAATCTAAAACTAATTGCAGCAGTTACTAAAATAACAACTAATCAAGAATTATTCAAGAATTTGATAAGAAAGTAATCAAAATATAAACTATTTCAAGATTCATAAACCATATCTAGATCTTTACTTCTCATAAATCTAACATATGATTTCTCTTAAAAATAATCTAATTTATTCTTTAATCTTTCTTAACCAAGAGAATTCTTTACTAAAGTTAATCATTTTCTCAAACCAATTAACCCTAACCCTAAAATCATTTATTAGAATCTTTGCTCAATAGCATGACCTAAAATTACATTATTACACAACAAATTCTTTATATTTTAATCCAAAATTTCAAAATGATCTTACAAATTATCTTTAATCTTACAACAATCCTCATTAACTATGCCTAGATCTAATCTTATAAGAAATCTCTCAATTCTCTTATAAGATATCTAGATTACTATGCATAGAAATAATAACCTAAATCATAAAATACACATAGTTGAACCAAGAAAAAGACTAAAGAATCAAATAATAATCATGTCACATGAGTAAATCTAAATTCTATAAGACCTAGATACCAAAGACATACTCTCTATACATCGTAAAATAATAATATAAAACAAAGAATTAAAAGAATTAAAAGTAGGAGACATGAAATCCACAAAAAAGTTAAATCTTAAAGTCTTCTCTTCTCCTTACTCTCTTGAATGTTCTTATCTTGAAAAACTTTCAAAAAGTCATTCCAAAAAGTTCTCTCCTAAAACAAACTCTAACAAGGTTTTATATAAGAAGTGCCAAAAAAATAGGTCAATTAGAAAGGATACTATCAAGGATCGTATACTTCACTATGATTTACATTACTTCTCTTTTTTTTTTTTTTCAAAACTGGAAACAACACGATTGAGGACATGGTCATGTCATTTGGTCATGTACTAGCTATGATACTTGAAAATAAGCTCCAAATTCGCCTGGAAACTGTATAGTCATGTCGTTCGGTTATATCAATCTTCAAATCTTCATAACTTGCTGATTTTAGCTCCGAATTGAGTAAAACTTGTTTCTATCTTTTCATTTTCTTACGTAGATCATTTCAAAACATAGAAAATAAAATTTTACTTAATTAAGTATTATTATCTAAAAATAAACTCAAATATCAAGAAAAAATTATCAAAAATTACCAAATAAAATATATCGAATTTAGAGCTTATCACCACTGTATTCGAGCCTTCCAACAGCTCAGTCGTCACCTCAATGATGGACAGTCAAGCATAACCTCTTTTCACACCACTAATACCTTAAAAAAGGAGATCTATAAGTACTCATAAGGAAGGTCCATCACAAATATAGGCTATAGATATGCCAGACTTTATTGATTTACCATAGTAGCACGTTTTGACATAGGAATCCTAAGCTCATCCACTTGCAAAGGAGAGAACATCTAGGGAGGGAATAGTATCACAAATATTGTGTATTTTCACTAGGAGTAGGAGTAAGAGGAAATGGGTGTACAATTATATAATATCAACCAAACTTAAGTTAATCAATCAATTTCAACTAAGTGTACTTTCTTTGAAATTAATTTACTAATATCATTTGATCTTTCTTTCATGTTTCTAAGTTTGTCGTTTCAATTGCATTTGTTTATGATTTCTACACATATTTTGTTTCTGTTTGGAGCAAGGAAATTAAATGGATAGTAGAGTTGGCTACTGTGAGTTTTAGGGGTATCTACTATAGCAACATTGAATGTCATCATGTATTTGCGGACTTGACTTGCTGTTTTGTGAAGTGGAAATGTAGATAATGAAGGCGCATTTGTTGTATACACCTTCAGTTTTAAAGGAAGATATATACAACAAATGTGCCTTCCTTTTTACTTAATGTATGTATGCCTTCACGGCCCCTTAAACAAAATAAGTTTGGGGAGAGTTTTCTAATTTGTTTTTACTTTAGTCTCTCCTTAATCCCATTCGAATCCTATGAAAACCTATCTTTATAGGCTTCTTTAAATCCTACAGAAACCAACTCTTAACCCTATAGAGGTGGGTTTTGAAAATAAAGGGTAGAACCTTATAGGTTTTTATAAAGTTATGAAAAACGTTAAATTTTATAAGGATAGGTCTGAATTTGTTAAAATCCGTTTCGAACACGCTCCAATTGCATCCTAGACTTTGAAATTCTAAAGCTACAACCTTGTTCTTTTGTATGGTTAATTATGAAATAATAGTTTCAAAGAAGAAAAATGAAAGAAGTTGCTAAACGGGAAAGTTGTTGAAAAGGGAATATAATATAATTCATTTACCAGGTAGGCAGAACAAGAGGCATTGACCATGTTGAGAGCTGAAATGGCATTTTTGCATTTTGTTAATCCAATAACTGTAGCCTGATATTTGTCTTTTAATTTGCTGAAGGATTTCCCATCTTCCAGTTTCCATGTAATAGCAAAAGATTTGAGTACCGTGCTCTACCAAATGGATGAAAATAAACGGTTGACGGTTGACCAACGCTTGTATTTGTATTCGGACAAGCAAGAATGATACCATCATCATCTAAGAGATCATCAGCCTATTTCCCAGTGTATACCAAACACCAGTGCTCTTCTTCTTTTCTTGGTGAGATTTCATATATTAGAATTTTTTTTTTAATTTTTAATAATTGATCAAAACGAATATTGCAATCGCCCATATGATACTCCATCCAAAATCCTTGTGTGAAATCCGGGATCCTGGCTTGCTTTATTTGGCAAATGAATAAGCTGAGGCTTCGAGGGATTTACATATGGATCATAGGCTATAACAATTCCTCGCCATTAATCTGGAAAATAAAGCGTTTGATTCAACATAATTTGCTTGGAAAATTGAAATATCATATTGATCCCTAGTATTTCTTAGTTACAAGTGTTCCAAGAGCCAGATATAGAATAGAAAACATTCGAATTCAGTTTTAGAGGGAATCGTATATAAAATACTCGAATTACTTTGTAGCCATTGATTGCATGTCCATTGATTTCCATTATTAGTCCATAACGGAAATTCCCGAACGTAGAAATTACAGGTTAAGGTAGAGTGAATCGTTTTTGAGTCGATGGGGATTGAAAATATGGCAAACTCCTTACTTGATATCTCTACCTAATAGCCATCCCTGATTAGTGTAAAAAATATGGAGAATTTTTTGAGTGGGAGGTAAATAAAGCACACTGAAACTTGGAGAGATGAAATCTCCAGGGTAGAAGCTATCGAATTTTATAGTCTCCAAAGTGTTATACTCCTTGCTTCTGGTTGTTAATGGATGAAGGAAAAGTCCATGAAGTAGTAATGCTTTTTTTGCGAATAGAATACCAATGAACAAAAGATGAATTGGATAACTGGTGAAACTACCGCTTGGATACACAATTAAACCTAAATAGATTTTATGGGTAGTCTAAGAATGATTTCTTCCGATAGATTCTTGGGCATATGGTGAGTTTCATATTTGGCTTGATCAATGGCACCCAATGTTGATCCGGTTGTGTCCTTTAAAAGTTATTCTTTTGTGCATATGAGAAGAACTAGTTATGTATAGACTGCTAGTAGATAAACTATCGATTCTCTCCATCCGCTTACTAAGATGAGATTCACAGTTTATTGGATTCAGCTTCTTGAGCTATATAACTCAAATGGCTTCACCCCCATCAAGTCGTTGTTCATCTTGTTCTCATTAGTGAACGACGAGGAGAAGCTACCAAAGCAAAATTCTCTCTTTCCTTAAGATGTTAGGTGGCTTGACAACATGGCATTCCATGTTTGGAATCATTTGACATGATAAACTAGAACTTCCCACTGAACCGGAATTGCCGGTTCATGGCTTTGTCATGAACTGTGATCAGCCCATGGAGGTGGTTCGGGGCCGGATCGATTTTTGAATTAGTTTTTTTTTTTAATATATAATTTTTTATTAATTTTTTTAAATACATTAATAAATTATAATAATGTGAACTCCTTACTTTTTTTTTAAATGTACTAACTTATTAATATTTTCTAATTTTTTATTAATTTCCAATTTAATGTGATTCTAACTATTTTATTTTTTTCCCTCAAATTTTATCTTTTTTTTTTCATATTCAAGTACTTAATATTTAACAAGTTTTAAAAAAAGGAATTATATTATTTTAAATTAAATTTTTTATCTATTATTAATACATAATTAATTTACGATTAATTATCTATCATTAGTTTGACGATATTATTTTTAAAAAATTATCCTTCACTATTGTAAAGAAGATAATTTTGACATATCATAACCTAATGAATATTATTTAATTATTTTTTTCTAACTTAATGACTTCTCTTTTATCTCTCTCTCTCTTTTTTTAAGGGATAAACCAATCGAGCCAACCCGCCGATTCAATAATAAACCGGTCCGATAGTTTATGAACCATCGATTCAAATGATTCCACCCTCTTAAATGGTCTACGCCCTTAGGATCCGACGGTTCTAAGAAATGATTCAACCTAACTTCTTATGGGCTGAGCCAATTCACAATTAATAACTAACTCTTGCACGAATCTATAAGAAACTCCACCACATACTTGATGAGAAATCCACGCGATCATAGGAAATTCCACACATTATCATTGAAAATCCAACCGCCATCTTTCAAGCTAAGCACAAAAATTTATCATAGCATAACCTTTTAATTTTTTTTTTTAAATGTTGTACTTCTTAGTTATTTTTATTATATTATTTTGTTTCATATATTTAATAATATTATTTTTTTTAAAGAAATTACAGTGATCATATCAGAATTTCGCACGTATGAATTCTTGATAAAATTTTAAGGAAGTAAACAAGAAGATTCTAGATCTTTCAAACGTCAAAGGCTCAAGTATGGAGAAGAAATTAAGACCTCAAATTGAAAATGGGTCAAACCTTGGGAATTAAATGTGTTCCTTTTCTCTATCAAAATTAAAGGACGTTTCAACCATTATTTAAGTTTGGGACTTCTACGACTCTATTGACGAACCCTCCGTGCATTATCAGACAATAGAATAGCTATAGCATTTCAATTTTGCAATAGACACCTTCTTGATATATACATACAAAGTGGTGTACCATATGAAATTGGATCAAGAGAAAGCTTAGCATCAAATTTTGCCCGTTGTCCATGTAGGTGGATGAATATGGGTCGGCCATGTTTGAAGCTCATAAGGAATGACACTTGACCAAGAAAGGCGAGCTATGAGACACCTTTCAAGTCGACGCAGTGGCTCCAACTTTTTTGTTGCCATGTGATAAGAGCGTATGCATCCTCCTCTCCAGAAGTGCATTAAATCATGATCAACTGGATCATAACTAATTGCCCAAAAATTCTGGGAAGATAAGCTTTCAATCAACCATACACCATTATTTGACCCTCGGACATTACTATGCACCAAACACCATCCCCCTCCTTCATCATCCATGACCTCCCAAACCTTCTCGATGAGATCTCTCTCAGCTAGATATGCTAAGTAGTATCTCAAACGCCCTCTACAAGTTCCACACAAACTTCTACTTCTAAATCTCGGCTGGCCAAGGATTTGATCTTCATCATCCCTATCGGGAAAATGAAATAGATGGAGTTTACAGGGATCGGCTTATGGACTACTGTGGGCCATAATAAATCCTTTACCATAGTCGGGTAGATACATCGTTTGCTTCAAAGAAATTGGTGTCGAGAAGTTCAAGTATGGAAACGGCTCTGAATACTTTGGCTTGTACGGGACATACAATTCGTTAAGTTTTCCAAGCACCAGATTCTGAACAGAAAACATCCATGCGACAGGGTTTGGTGTGGTCAAATGATCAAACCTGGTAAACTTTGTATCTTTTGACAGCAACTCCGTATCTGTCCATTCGGGTCATTGGACCTTCGATCTGGTGGCTTCCCCGAGTTACTGGTTGAGGGAACCTATGCCTCTGTTGGGTGATGGGATTACATATGCAGTGAATTCCTTGCTTATTGTCTCTCCACAATATCAATCCACTGCTTGACGCCAAAACTTCATTTACACAAGTTGAAGGTAAATACAAAAAACTGATAGTTGGAGACATTAAACCATCTGGATCTGATGAAAGACTGCATGGTTTCTTCTGCTCCAGCATTCCTTCTTGCTTGTGCATATATCTGTACAAACCACGAGGGAGTGAAATTCGTTTTAATGGATAGGTTGTTTTGAGCAAATGAAGGATCGGACAGCCGAAGAAGCCCTGACTTGCAAACACACTTGAACCTGAAAATAGATTTCACAGGCAACCTTACAAGAATCTCTTCCAGCAATGATTCTGGTAGATAGGGAATTTCGTTTCCGTCTCGGTTATCATTAGGATTAGACCGTCGCCCCAAAAATGATTTCGCCACTGCAAGTTCTTCCTGTCTCTTTGGAGATCTTTCTTCACTTGTACGGCCGTGAGGCATTCTTGGACCGTCAGTTCCAGTGCTAGACTGTTATGGCTACAGTTTATGACGAGAGCTCTTTAGATTTAAGTGCAATACTTAGTTTATTTTACCTTCTCATATGAAATTATAACATTTCTATCCTCTTTTGAAAGAGAATGCTCACGTTAGCTTAATCCGGACTGCTCACTTTATATAATTTATATTCTACTTCATTAGATAGCCTTTTTTAGATAGTCTTTTCTCAATGAAAATATCAAATATTATAATCCAAGTTTAAAATAAAAGCTTTATCCAAAAGATTAGTCTAATAGGCAAAAAAACCCGTAAAACTTAAATACAATACTTACTTTGTGGTACTTTTCTACATGGAACCGTAACATGGACATCCCTAAACAACACGAATTTGCACTTTCTTTACTTCATCAATGTAACAGAAGCCATTCACTAGGATATGCTTCCTCTATTGTTCTGTGTTCTAGGAATTTCACCATTTTGTCCTGATTTCTTTGTCCTGAGCCAAGTGGATAAAAACTTTGCGCAAAACTTTATTATTTATACGCTGTAATTATGAGGGTGACAAGTTAAAATATGTTTATAGCTTACCAATTGTTTTTTCCCATGAGCTATCTTTTATGAAAAAGCTCTTGGTCCGACAATTGATTCTTGAAAGCATCAATTAGCCGGTCACATCCCGTTAACGTTGTGTTCAACAAATCGTGAAAGAGTACAACACGACGTTACCAACACACACATATATATATTTTAAGTGGTTTTTACAATTAGGGCGTTCATCAAACTGAATATAACTAAGCCGAAAATCAAATCAAACCGTAAAATGAGGTTTTTTAATATTTCAATTCAGTTCAGGAGGATCCAAATGATTCTTAGTTCATGTCAACTAAACTACTTGCATTCAAATCGAGTCGTTTCTTGCTTAAAAAAATATAAAAAAAAAGCGATATTAATTAGTTTGAAAAGTTATAAATACTTCAATTTAAACTTATTTACCTTTATTTTTCTGTCATTTCTCATTTAATTCTTAACCTCCACAATCTAGTCCTTTTTCTTTCACCTATGTCTCCTGACTCTAGCAAACTTACACACCTTCACTACCAGCTAAAATACATTGTCCCTTTAATATAATGTCATGTGATATTAACTTTTGCATAATATTTCTTAATTTAGATATCAATATTTAGTTAAAAACTCTAATAATTACTAGTATTATAAAAAAAATAATGCTTTTAAAAAGTGTTTTGAACTTAACCAAATAAAACTAAACCACGTTTAAAACAATTCGATTCAAAACTCTAAAACCCTATGCCATGTTCACTTAGGGAAAATGGAATGCATTTCTCCTTTATTACTTATCATGCCTTGATTATAGTGTTTAGTTACTTGTTCCCTCCCATAATCTCTATTCCACGGAATCATAATTCCCTTGAATCACTAAATGGGCATTATTTACCAAAAACTAAGGCTACCGATTCTTTCCATTTTCCACCTTTGTTACGGCTAACAAAAACACCATAAACATTTTATTACATCTCTATTATATTACGATATAATAATTATTTCATTACACCCTTATTCCATTCAGCAAACTAAACAAATAAACTCTTAAAAGTGGTTATGTTTAATTCAACTCATAAATTGAATTTAACTAAACCATGAACACCCATAGTTAGAACTCTTGTATCCAAACAAATGAGATAAAACTATTTTATATTAAATATGAAACTATCATTATCTGCCACATTATAGCTAATATATATTATAGGCCATATTATAGCTATTATTAATGTGGCTAGAGTATTATATGATATTTTGGTTTAATAATAAAGATTTTTTCTATAATTGCTCCACTTCTCGATCGTATACAGCGTAGGGGCAAAAGAACTACAAGCACGCAGCAGGAGAGTATTGTATTATGATCATTTGTAATAATGTGAAGATATTCCCTTCATAGAAGCCAATTAGTTACGTGACGACCCGGCATTCCACTGGCAAATGAAGATAAACAAAAATAATTAGTAATATTTTATAAAGAAAGAAAATGGCTTAGTTTTGGAACTTAAACTATAAATCATATTGCACATTGAATCGCAAAAAAGAAAGAATATTTTTGTTTTATCCCTTGCATTTTAGAAGATAATTCGTAATTAGTTTTTTTTTTTTCCCTCAAAATAAACCAAACCATAAACCAGAAATTGTAAGCCAAACCATAGAAAAAAAAAAAAAAAAAACAATTGGTTTAGTTAGACAAACTTTGACCTAAGCCTAGATTTACTCCCTAAATTTTTTGACGGTTTATTTGCATTTTCTTCAAATTTCTAATTAAGTAATAAATAATGCGAGACAAAGAATACAAATAAATAATTAGATTGAAAACTTAGCACATAAAATTCGGTGGATCTATCAAGCCTTATTTTCTTGCTTGGAATTTGCTTGCTTCGCTTCTTACTTTGACTTGCTATCGGCTAATATATTAGATCTCTTGAAGATATATTTATTCATTCCTATGTATTAGGATTTCTTTCACCTTATTGTTGTATCTTTTGCTTGCAACATTTGCAAAAATATAAGAGAATCTTTGTCCTATAAGAACCCACTTTGGATATTTAGGTGCCATATCAATAACTCAAGAAACTCTCTCTCTCTCTCAAAATTCACTACTTTATTCCAAGTCTTTCAAAAAAGTTTCTTAACATTTTCTTTTTATTTTTATCTTTTTGTCCTAAAAAATACACTCAACCCTAAAATTTAAAAAATAAATAAATAAATGAACTGTTGTAAGGGATGTGCCCCTATCAAGGCCCGCTCCCAAATCAAGGCACCTGCTTCATTGTTTAAGGAACGATACTTCCATTCCATCAATATTGGAAAGTAGGTGTAAGAGAGAGCAATAAAGTCATTCTAATTGAGTATGTATGTACATATCCTTGTTCTTTTGATACTATTAAGTGTACCCTCATAATGTGTATACAAAAATTAAATACATCAATGTTATAAAATTATAACCTAACACAATTATTGAATCAAATGTATATAAGACTCATGATTCAAAAGAGAAAAGGAATGCTAAGTAGTCTAAAAAATTCTTAGAGGGGAAAAAGAAAAGATGAAATGTTTGATAGTAGTAATTGTTACAAATGTATCTGTTAAAATACATATAAATATGCTAATTGCATTATGTTATAATACATCTTTTCTAGTACTATTGTCATCTATATTTCACTGGTAAAGATTATTTGCCTTAAGATGAAAGAAAGTTTGTATCTACAATCAAAGAAAACGGTTAATGGGTGTTGAAGGATTATCCATTATGTCTACTCCGATATTTAAGTCAATATATATGGGATTAAGTGAATAAGAGAGCAAGAAGGCTTAGTACATATGTGCTTCAAGTGTCTTACCTGTAGGGTTTTATCCCTATTTATAGATTTTAAGGAGGGAATCTAACTAAATATATATCCTATCCAATTAGATACGTGTATCTTCTCAATAGACATGGTCTAAGATTTCCAAAGGTTACATAGTACCTCATAATTCCCAAGATTCCATGATGTTGCTTGATATCTTACCTTTAGGCTTCCTAGATGGACAACGCTATTTGAGGTCTCTATGGCATCTATTACCATAGATTACAACCCCTGAGGCAAGGCCGAGGTCTCAACCTTATATAGGTCGAGATTAAGAAAGGTTCGGTTGTGTTTACTGGGAGTTATCTAGGGCTAGGAGTAAAGAACACTAGGCTAAACTCAAGAAAGGGGTAAATTGAGTTTAAGAACAAATTTCAATTCTTTTTCGATATAATTGACTAAAAGTAATAATAAGAGTTATCAAAGCAACAATAGAACAATAATGAATGCGGAAATTAAAGAGATAGGGATAAAGAAAATTAAACCTGGATATAACGTGGAGTTCGGACCACCCCTTAGTCTTCACAGATACACAATGCCTCCAACCAAGGATTTCACACTACTTTATTGATTTTATAATCCAATTGCTCCAAAAGTTATACAAGCTTACACAATCTCTTTTACCACAACTAACTCAAGAAAAACACTTTCTTTACTCAAAATTACAAATGTGAGGACTTTCAAATATACAACTATGTCTCTTTTTGTTTGATAACAAATAAGTGTACAAGAGACCAAAAAGAAGTGAAATGAGTTTAAGAATATAAGATAATGTCTTTAAGTAGCAGTAAAATGTTGGATCTTAAAAGCCTTTGGTCAGGTAGTTGAGCTTTTATAATAACTCCTTAAATTCTTCCCATTGTCGCGCATTAAATGCTCTAACGGCTACTTAAAACTGACTTACCAGTATGCCGGTACTCTGAACTACCAGCAAGCCAGTTCTTCTAGGTCAATGAGCTTTTTTTTGTGTTTTCCAGGACTTTATACCATCGGCCTGGTTCTTCTTTGAACCGTCACCCTAGTAGACTAAATATCACATAAAAATTCTTTTAACATACAACAAATGAATACTCTTTGCAATATAACTTCAAGATCATTTGATCACCACTTCAAAAGATTAAATTTCTTATAGAGATAATTGATATATTTAATCATTATGCAAACTAATTCAACTTATTCAATTATCTCAAAATAATCAAATAATACTTAGTTTAATTATCCGCTTGTTTTGTTTTCTTCAAAAACAATAAGTTTAATTATATACTTTTTGTTTTATTCTCATTAAAATCAAATAATGAACCATAGGTTCAATAAGGAGGTAGACTCCATAAGTTGGACCTAGGCTTGGTCAACCGAACCAAATACCTTTGTAGGTTAGAATGAACCTTAGGAGCCTATGGTCCATAATTACCCATTAACAAGTAACATTAATGCATTTTTATAATTTTTTATTATACCAACATACTATAATATATAATTTTAGAAATTCTTTCCTTTTTTATATCTCATTTTTTATTATATTATTAATATATTTTCATAATTTTTATTATATTATATTATAATATATAATTTTAAAAGCTCTTTTTATTTTTTGTATTCCTTCTTTTTATTTTATCATTAACCCAATTCCTTACTCTTTGTCAAATCATATTATTATAATATATAATTTTAAAAGCGCTTTCCTTTTTTGTATTTCTTCTTTTTATTTCACTAGTAACCTATTTACTTTTCTATTTGTTAAATCATATTGCTATAATATATAATTTTAGAAGCAGTTTCCTTTTTTTATTCCTTTGTTTTATTTCATCATTAATATATTTCCTTTTATTTGTCAAGAAGCACTCACCTTTTTTCTATTATTATTTACTTCTTTTATTAATGAATAAGTATACTAGTAGACATCATGCTTACAAAACTACCCCATACTCTTTAATATTTAAATATATAAATAAACATAATTACTTATTTGAGATCTTATGCAATTATTATATACACTTCATATTAAGTGCAAAAGGACTATGATATGAAGTGTGCGTAGGAAAAATATTGAGTTTTCCTCTATTAAATCTTTTTTTTCTCAACACTCACATAACCACTTTATATATATATATGTATTTTCCGATTGAATATATAACTCATAATTCGTTTTTGGAACATTATACTACTTAAATAATTTTTAACATACTTTTTAAAAATATATAAATATCATTATATTGTATTTACATTTTTCATTTATAGAAAAGGTTATAATCATTATTGAAATTTTTCTTCGCACATTGCACAAGCTCCTTAGCTAATTTAATATATTTTCAAGAAGTTGCCATTGTCCTTAAAAGTATGAATGAGATATTATTAGAAATTTTTCTATATAGTATAGCAAAGTAAAATGCTTTGGTATCTAATTATTAAGTTGTTAAACTCATTTTATATCAATACCAAGGCAAACCTCTTGAATAGTGAAACTTAAAATTACTATAAGTTTGATACACATAAAACCAATCATCTAAAAGTTACATCATAAAAATGAAACATAAAATAATTATAACTTTCTTACAAGTAAGATTAATCATTTAAAAATTACATTTTAAAAATGAAATTCAAAATTGTTGTGGCTTTATTACTCACAAAAGAATTAGATTTTCATATTGTTATAAAGTAGAAAAATGCAAATAATATAGTTTATTACACTCAGTTGTATGTGGGTTTTACCAATATGTAAAACTGTTAAATGAACATGTTAAAAACTTATAAGATAATTAATACACATGAAAATACCGATGAAGGTTAAGTAAGGCAAACTCAAATAGAGTGAAAGAATACCTTCCAAAATAAAATTTTTCTCTGAATGTATACTAACTAAGGGCGTACATGCGTTGCAGGTACCTAAATATAAAAATTATTTATATAAAATTTACTTAAATTAAAGATTATGTATTAATTTTGAAATTTTGATAAAAGGTTTATATGATGAAAACAAATATTAATATTGGTGTGAGCTTTATTGCACCAATAAAATGGATGATTAAAAAAGCACTTAAAGAAAGACTAAGTAAGTAAATCTATGATATTGAATTAACTATTTTCTAATATGAAACTTGCCCATAAAATGAGGAGAGAGGACAAAGGGATTAGGAGGAGAAAAATTAATGAGTTGTCATATTTGCATGTTATAAATCTTCGTAAATAATCTTAATGTTGCCATTTTTGTTAAATAATATGAGGTTAACATTAAATATATAATTCTCAAGAAGGCAGTTACTTAAACCTACTATGGCTTAAATAATATAAATGAAGAAATAGCTATTGGTTGCTTAAAGCAAAACAGGAGGGGAAAGGAAAAAAAAAAAGGCCAAATTTAGGAAGTAATATTGCTGAGAGCACGTGAATTTTGAGTGAAAAATCTCCTTCCTACTTCTCTCTTCTTTTCCTACAAATTTCTTTCTAGTTTTCTTAAACGTTGTTATAAACCTTAAATTTGAAATTATAAAAAGACAATTTGAATTATGCCTCTTGATATTCATAAAGACAAATTGAACAAGTTTGATAGGTGACAATTGTTAAGAGAAGATAGTTGTCAAAATTATGAGTTAAATATACGATTCAACAAGTTTATAATTTTATAATATTTTTCTTAATTAAAATGAATGTAAAATCGTTTAGGAATAGATTTTTACTGAAATTATGAATTTCAATGTACCATTCTATAAGCCTATGATTTTACCATTTTTGTGCGATTCCATACCTACCGATTCTATATAATTCTATACGTTTAAAATAACAGTAAAATTGGGATTTTGACAACCATAGTTACAATGAATTAGCTCATAATTCTTCTCCTAACCCAATCTGGAGCAAGTTCCTAACCAAGCAAGCTCAACACTCTTAGCAGAGCCTTCTTGGAACACCCTAGAGCATCAATTCGATTAAGGGGCAAAGTGTAGCTCAGATCAATCAACATAACTACTCTATAAGCCTTCCTTAAACACCATACAACTCATGCTTGAGTCCAAATTGGCTTGACAGTTGTCCAAGCACCATTATTGCTTACACCACTTCAAATTGGCTCTACATTCTCCAATTTCCTCGTTACCCATGTTAAGGTTTAGGTCAACTCAACTTAACCAATGCCCAAGCATGTTTACATCATGCAAGAGCATCAAGCACCACTTGTCAGGTCAGCCAACCACTAGGTCAATCAATCACTAGATCAACCAATTTTTAGGTTAATCTCTCACCCGATGATCGAGCACCTAAACTATGAAGCTCAACATGGCTCACTTCTACATACTTAGAGGCTAGATCCAACTTGCCTCTCCTTGTCAAGCAATTAATGGGGACTAAATGCCGTATGTGTATTTTTGCCTTAGGCCCCCAAGTATTAGCTTTACTACCTTGCTCGACCTATAGTAGGAAGGCAATTCCTCGAGGACAGATCAACCAATTTTTAGGTTAACATCTCACTCAATGATTGAGCACCTGAACTATAAAGCTTGGCATGGCTCACTTCTATGTACTCGGAGGCCATATCTAACTTGCCTCTCCTTGTCAATCAACCAACAACAAGAATGGGGACTAAGTGTTATATTTGTATTTTGGCCTTAGGCCCCCAAGTACTAACTTTACCCACTTTGCTCGACCTATAGTAGGAAAGCAATTCCTCAGGTTTGAATTGCCTCTCCCTTATTATAACTACTGAAAAAATGAAAAAAAAAAAGAAAAAAGAAAAACCCATGACAGTTATTTAAAAAATGAAAAGCTTTATTTAAATAAATGTGTATAATGATGCTTTTTTGGCCAATAGTGTATAATGATATTTGCTTGGCTAAATATCTCTATTCCTTATATCTCTAGTATTTAATAATAATGAGGAGGAGGAGGTTACATTTAGTTTTTCTAATGTTATGATATATTTGATAGGTGAGAAATGGAGGTGGAACCTACCAGACATCCTCCTGAGAGAGGAGAGAGGAAGAGACAAAGCCTTTGAATCATACGTCTAAAAATACAGAAATTTGCATGTTTTGTTTACCATCAAAATTAAGAAATATTATATAATTACAAATTATATAAAAAAAATTACTAAAATATCGTTGCTAATGCAACATTAGTCTTTATACATTTATCCCATCTTTAAGATTCAACATTCTTACTTATACACCCATGTCGTATCTTCAAAATATAATATTAGTGCATTTATACTCATGTTGTATCTTTAAAATACAACATAGCAACGATACACAAATAGCAATGTTGTATCTTATATACAAATATTAATGTTGAGATGCAAGATACAACAAGGAAACAATATTTTTGGTAATTTTTTTATATAATTTCTAATTATATATATATTTTAAAATCAATAGACATGTATTGCACCCTCTAGAAACATTAGTAACACTATGTTCAGACAAGGGGAAAGGGAAATGAAAGAATTATAGAAGAATGAAAATTTTAGTTTTCCATTGTTTGAACGGCCAGAAAATTAGAAAGGAAAGAAATATTGAGAGAATTAAATCCATTGGCCCCATAAAAAAAAAAAAAAAGCATTTTCTTAAAAAATGAAGAGAAAAGGGAGGAAAAATTATTGAGACTACCATTTTACCTTTTATAAATGCCATCTTTTATATAAAATATTAATTATGAAGGACTATATAATAATTTTATATTTTTAACTTTAAAAATTCAACTTTTCACCGAATTCATTCCTTCACTTTCCTTTATTGAACATGAAAGGAATGGTTAATTGTCTCAAGTAGTTAACAGTGTCTATTAGCTTTATTAAACGGAACCCTTTTAAAGGTTGAGAAAAAGGCTGCAAATGTAATCAAGTTGGATTCCAAAAATGAAAAGCGAGAAGTTGAGCTTGACTAAGCTTTTGTTTCTGAGTTATAAGCACGGCTTAGATAGACATCGGACGTGAAATCCCGCAGTTCGCAAATACTTCTAATGCATGACGTAAGCATTCGACATAAATCAATCACATGCATCTAACATAACTCAACTATTAATTTTATAAATTTATCTAAAATGTTTTAAAAGATCCAAGATTGATAAGGACTTACAACACTATCATTCTTTCATATATATTATTAGTTTTTGCGTTATTCTTTTCAGTGGATATAGTTTGAAACCTACATATACTTATACGTTTCACCCGTAATAATTCATTATCATTTTGACATGGAACTATTTTTCTGTCCAAATGTATTACCCTGATGATGAACAATAAGCACCAGAAAGATATGTGTTGGCACCACTATTGTTGTCCCCGTACGGTCGAACATGCGAGTCATGCCTTGTTTTCTTTACGTGACATGAACTAAGATTTATTTTCCCAGAAATGGTAATACTCAAACGTCTCACGCTAACGAAAACAACAATTGCATGAATTCATGGCGAAAGTGATGCATGAGTTAATCATCGTAGTGTCACGAAAGATATAAAAAAAACACGAGACCAACATAAGGAGACGACTCAACTTAGATTGGCCAAATCTAATGCCAAGCTTTTCAAATTCTTTTTGCTCTATATGCTAAATGTTTTGAAAAAATGTATTTTAAAGGTTGTTTTATATCATTTGTAGCATCCATATTGAAAAGGAAGAAGAAGAAGAAGATAAGCAATCAAAGTTGCTTCAAAGATGGAAGCAAAAAGATGCAGCGAAAGCTTGCAAAGGGTTAGACCTAACAGAAAAGAAAATAAAAATAATTAAATAAGCTAATGTTGGTTCTTTATAGCGAGGAAAAATTTAATAAGTATTATATATCATGTATTATATATATGTATATATCGTATGTTAATATTAATAAAATATTAACATAAATATTAATGATAGAAATAGTTTTTAAATATATTTATTTACACACACATATATATAATGTATCGTGTGTATAATCAATTGAATCATTTCTCACTTGACTGAGAACTATGGTTAAATAAACACCCACTTTCATGTGGAGATTCCTAAACGTAAATTATTATGGGATAAGGATTTTGGATAAAGATTTTTCAAAATAGGCAATTAAAATTCTATGATTCTTTTAAATTATCAATTAAGTTATTAAACATTTGTTGTCTACCGTCATCCCTTCTATGGATATAGCAAAGACACATTACAAAAAAGTTTGCAGCTAAATTACTGCTATTAAAGCTTTAACGCCCAATTAAAAAATGTGCAAATGTTTAAAATTTCCAATATATTTAATCTTTTAAGACGTTTACAAGCATTCCTTTAAAACGATATACATATATACTGTAATTTTAAGATAGCTTTAGGGTAATTTACAGTTTTGAAACTTTAAATGAGAACTTATTACAATATAAATCTTAAATATTAATAATAATCGTCATCTCTGAATTTTACTAGTATAGATTAAAATAATTCGTTCCGTTGCGTAACACTTATGAGACAAAGAAAAAGTGACTATATGGGGGTAGCATCGATGGATGCTTCGATACAATCGCTTCGATGTCTAAGTTAGTATGGTGGCTATAAGTAAGAACCCTAAGGAGTATAAGAGAGTAAGGAGAGAGAGAGAGCTCCTCTACTTGGAGGCCTTATTCACTATTTATAATGAATAAGGTTAAGTTGAATCTAAATTGAATTATTAGAGTTGAACCTTCATCGTAGGCTTATCAATTTAGGTTTGGGAGGCCTATATCCAAAAAGGCTTATCAATACTTACCTCCCCTACACTCTTATTATTGAGGAGTTAGATAAGAAGAGTAAGTGTATGAATAGGTGCCCAATGCTCCAAACTGAGGCAGGGCCTAAAGAGGCCGAAGTGTACCTGAGGAGGTCGAGGTAGGGCCTAAAGAGGGCAAGGCAAAGCGGGATTCCTCATATATACGGACTAATGTCTTATTGATGAGGTTACCCAATATAGTTGAGTTGGTGGCGTTCCAACTAACAATGCCTATAGAGGCTAGAGGGGAGTTCCTCGGATATATGGACCAGTGTCTTATCAACAAGATTACCCATTGTAGTTGAGTTGGTGGGGTTCCAACCGACGATGCCTGAAGAGACGAAAGGAGAGTTCCTCGGATATATAGACTAGTGTCCTATCAATGAGGTTACTCGATGTGGTCAAGTTGATAAGGTTCCAACTGATAATGATTAAAGAGGTGAGAGGAGAGTTCCTCAAATGTATAGACTAACATTCTATCGATGAGGTTACCCGATGTAGTCGAGTTAGTAGGGTTCCAACTAATAATGCCTAAAGAAGCGAGAGGGGAGTTCCTCAAATGTATGGACTAGTATCCTATCAACGAAGTTACCCATTACGGTTAAGTTAATGGGGTTCGAATTAACGATGCTTGAAGAGCCAAGAGGAGAGTTCCTTAGATGTATGGACTAGTGTCCTATCAACAAGGTTACCCATTGTGTTCAAGTTGGTGGGGTTCCAATTGACGATCCCTGAATAGGCAAATAAGGCAGGTAAGTCATTCGTACTAGACATGACCTGTAGTATAGCTATAGAGCAAGTGGGTTCTTCTCCACCCCGGCATGCTCATCGTTAAGGGTTTGATAATGAGAGTTAGTATACTAATGGGGCTCTTAAGACTTGTTCTATGACTGTTCATATTTAGGGAAATATAAAGGAATGTAATAAAAAGGATTTATTATAATTCAACTAAGAAAGAGGAAGGGAACTTAGCTTAGATATATGGGTCATAGAGCATTAGGGTAGCTCGATCTTAAGAGTTGTGAGTTGGCTCGACATGACATAGGTAAGCGGCCCAGATTGTTGTAAAGCTTGTCTCAAAGGGTTTGTCCGTAAGCTCAGCTTAGATTGTTGGTCATAAGTGACTTGGGGAATCATGTTGTAAAGATTATCAGCCATTGAGCATTATGGAATTCTATGCTAGAGGATCTAACTTCTTATTATTTTAATGGGAACTTAGTAGAGGTATTATGTATCTACTTAGAAAATGTCATCTTATGAACTTCCAGTTCCTTATATTTGACTACATGTCTTCTTGCATTTACTGAAGGATGATAAGATCATATTCCCTAATCTTCAACCCTTCACTTTCACTACGTTCTTAGTAGAAATCAAATTCTTGAATTTCATGGAGACGATCAAATATAGCATTATGATGTAACCAAGCTATAAAATTCCTTTGTGTATTTTGGATTTCTTCAAGTGTATTTCAGATTTCTTCATGTGAAATGTTGCAACCATGGACACATAGCTATGAGATCCATATGTGAAACGCAACTGTAGATATACAATCGCTCGATTATCATTTGAAGTGCCACTATGGACATCCAAGCCCTTGTGCATGTAAGCTGTTTCTGTTAGTTAAGATGCAGTACCAAAGCAATAGCTATTCACGAAAATATCATAGGCCTACTGATGGTGCATGTAGGCTACTTATTAGGAGTACCATTACTATTTGTGGGTTAGAGGTCTTTCAAATTATCAAGGATGGTCCAGATGATCGTTATCTAAAACAAAGTCCAATGTTCATTTCCATGACACTTGTGGTTGCTCAACATAGAAGGATTCACCGAAATATCAGGGGCATGCAAGCTAATGGTGCACGTAGGCTACTTAACAGGAGAGCAGTTGCTTTTCATGAGGTAGAGCTCTTTTGAAATATTGGGGGCCATAACCCATGATGATGAAGTAGTTGTAGTTGCTGTCAAGAATTAGAAGGAAGCTAAGTAGCTACGCTATCCCTCCATTGCTCTTGGTGTAATTGTCACGGTTCGTATTTTGGAAGGAAGTAAAGGTATTCAACTTAGAGCTTAATGTGAAGCGAGCAACGTCAGCTAGCAGTTTATTTGTAGGGTTGGGTAGTCTCTCAAGGCAAGGTTGGCCTCCCTTAAGCAAACTAGTCAAGAGCTAATGCCACTCTCTTGATGATGGCCTTGGTAGGCCGAAATCATTTAAGAAGTTGGATGTCCCATATCATATGGAGAATAGTGACAATGCCGATTGACACTCGTTAAGTAAAAGGGGCTTAGAATAGTTCTGGAAAGACAGGACGGGAAAGGCTAACTCACCCTCAGTAATCAAAGAAAATACATGAGGTTAAAGAGGGTCAAGCGCCACATAAGTACTTGTGAAAGTAGTGAACCTCTTGTCCTATAACAAGTGATATCAAAGCCAAAAGTTCCAGCCTAGAGGAGCCACCTAAATGTTACCTAAAGTGCTATATGAAAAAGGTAGTTCTTGTTGACAATTGAGCTTATATAGATGAAGCTCAAGGGGAAAAGTGGCTACTAGGTGGAGGGCGTCGTTGCTAGAAGGGGGCAGCTATGTCATTAGCAATATTATAACAAGACTCCGCTTGAAACTTAAGAAAAAAATATATATAAATGTACTTCAAAGGGTAGGTCCTACCGTTGGCTACTCAATAAGAGGTGCTCTCAAAAGACAAGAGGAGAGGGTAAGGGCGAGGGTAAGGGAATGCATGTGGAAGCCCTAGAGTCCAAGCAGAATTGATCTTAGTATAGAGTTGGGCAATAGAGGAGTAGGGTCAGTGATCTTAAGGGGAAGAATAGTGGCGAAGAGTTGGCCCCACGATGAGAGCATTGTGGATTTAGGTGAGGGAGAATGTCACAATCCGTGTTTTGGAAGGAAGTGGGAGTATTCAACTTGAGGCTTAATATGAAGAGGGTGACATCAATTGGTAACTTGTTTGTGGAGTTGGGTAATCTCTCAAGGTGGGATTGGCCTCTCGTAAGCAAACTAATAGAGAGTTGATATCGCTCTCTTAATGATGGCCACGACATGCCAAAACCAGTTAAGAAGTTGGACATCCCCTATCATATGGAGGATAGTGATAATGCCGGTCGACACTCATTAAATAAAAAGAGCTTGGAAGAGTCTTGGGAAAATAGGAAAGAAAAGGCTGGCTCGCCCTCTATAATAAAAAAAAAAAAAAATACATGAGGCAAAAGAGAGTCGAGCGTCACACTAGCCTACCCATCCTTTGGCGCTAGCCTCATAGTCACTTTTTCTTTGTTTTATAGGTACCACACAATGGAACAAATTATCTCAATCTCTACCAGCAAAATTCGACGACGACAATAATAATAGCAATTTACAAGTTTCCACACCATTAATAAGATAAGAGCAGAAATTATGCGTGCATGCAGTCTTTCAAAATTAGTAAACTACATCAAACAGCAAACGTTGTGTACAGCACATGACAACTGGTTATAAATAGCCGTCAAATCCTTCAAAGTATGCACACACCAAAACGAGCCACTTCAAGCGTAGGAAATCAGCTTAGCAATGACTACCGATATCTCCTTTCGTCTACTAGGACTATTCATTCTCTGTCTTTCTGTGTACCCCCTCGAAATTCACTCAAGAAGAGTGAAACCCCCAAAATTCTCTCTCAGTAAGATCCAAAATCTGGAAGGAGCCGAGAAAGGCCGGACACTAGTAGGGCTTGCCGAAATCAAGCGCTTTTGCAAGGCTTTTGGCTACTTAAGCTACGACAACAATGTCATCCAAGAGGACAACACTTTCGATGATGCTCTAGAGTCTGCTATAAGAAGTTATCAGTTGTTCAATGGTCTGAAAATTACTGGAAAGTTAGACTTTGATACCATAAATGAAATTAAGGTTCCACGATGTGGGCTGCCAGACATTATCGTCCATGATCAGAAATCTAGCATCAACCGTCTCATGTCTCCC
This sequence comes from Lumnitzera littorea, assembly GCA_024138015.1. Lineage (NCBI taxonomy): Eukaryota > Viridiplantae > Streptophyta > Magnoliopsida > Myrtales > Combretaceae > Lumnitzera > Lumnitzera littorea. The sequence continues at coordinate 65,550,603 of JAMXBB010000011.1, read as the reverse complement.
TTCACTTTCTTTCCTGGATTGCCCAAGTGGCCACCTTCACAAACCAATCTCACATACACTTTCAGTTCAGTTAATGAAGCCATTCCACTGGAGGACTTGAGAGGCATCTTCTCAAGAGCTTTCAGCAGATGGGCTAATGTTACTCAATTTCAATTTGTGGAAGCATCCCCTAATGAAACAGCCGATATTGCGATCGGGTTTTATAGACACGATCGTGGAGACGGCTCCGATTTTGATGGTCCTGGCGGGGTTCTAGCTCATGCTTTTGCGCCAACAGATGTTCGATTGCACTACGATGCTGATGAGATGTGGAGCGTGAATCCTAGTCGGATGCAGGAGGATCTGGAATCCATGGCGGTCCACGAGATAGGACACCTTCTTGGACTCGGACATAGCCGAGACAGATGCGCCGTTATGTATCCCTCACTGCCAGCAGGAGTTGTGAAAAGAGAACTACAACAAGATGACATTAATGGCATACGTGCTCTGTATTCTGAAACCATGGAAAATTAGCCTTATAATTATTAGCTGAAAATATGAAGCACTATACATAGAGTTAAGAATAAGACTAAGAAGGCCTATAACTTGATATTGCGGTTGTATCTGCAAAAATAATTTACATAATATGACATGTAAACTTTAATATTTGCATATTGTAAACTTTAGATTTGATGAGATTTCTTTTCTTATTTAATTTCTCATGAGCGATAATGATTTAATAGGAAAATTTAAATATTACGTTTCAAAACTAAAATTGAAGTTTAGTGAGTTCTTTACTTGACATTCTTTAAAGGTTCTTTTGTAAAAAATGCTAGTCGCTTAAGGAGCTTAAATATTACATATTTTCAAAATGGCTTAAGACACTAACCGCACGTTCATTTGTAGGAAATGGAATTATACCATTCTTCCCTTATCCTTCACAGGCCCTCAATTACTTCGTTCACTTGTTTTTAGGCTCCTTATAATTGCAATTCAGCTTGATCTAGACTCCCCAAAAACCATGAATGAGGATTCATAAGTCTTACCTCTCATACCTATTCCCTACTCATTTCCCCTTTACTTATTCCAAAACTACCCTCCTTGAAAATAAAAAATTACAACTCTTACCCTTACATAAAACATTATGTAATACCCCTCAAATACTAGGTGAGAGAACTCTAATTATTGAGGTACCTTTTGGTACGTCGACTTAGAGTACGTCGAAATTCCAAAATTAAACATACTCGGGCTAAGTCAATCTTAAAAAGGGCAACCTTTTAGGAAGCTACTGAACCAAAGGACAAAATTGTGCAGTGTACCACACCAAAGCTAATAATACGTTGATGAAAGGAGTTTTAGTCTCGTGTTGTTACAGGGTAGTATCAATGCAATCTACTAGTTGAAAGGGAGAAAGTACTGCCTAGATGATACAAATTTGTAAATGAACATACAGACCCAATATCACGCATAACCAAAGGATAGGTTCAAGTCGCGAGATGGCTTGAAAAATAAATAATAGTTGAAGGATAAGCAAGGGTTCCCATGCACCGACACTGGATATGATGCACTGATGCCTCACATGAGCTTAGGACGCACTTGATATGACTAACAAGTAAAAACCGGAGGTTGCTCACCATTAGTTTATGCTTAAAGGGCTAGATAAGAGTATCTCAAGAGTAAACAACAGAATACTTAGCTCAAGAGAGTATGTTTGAAAAATTCAATCCTATAACTATTATTGCAGCTATTACAATGTACTAGTATTTATATGACTCAATTAGGGTAAATCTTAGGTGAGAGGAAATTATAAAAAAAAAAAAAAAGATTCCTACTAATAAGGGAAAAGAGGATAATTTTTAGGGGTATCAACATAATTGTGCAAAAAGAATATCCGCTGGTAGTAAGGACAATACGGATGTTGGAAAAGGACAGCACACGAGTAATTTTGCTTATTCTATGGTCCTAGTAACACTACAGGGCGAGCAAAGGTGGGTCTCGATTAGGTCTGGTTAGCGTCAGCAGTTCCGCAGCTCTAATTGCTAAGACTAGATAAGAGTTGGCTTAAGAGCAATTTACATTTGGGTCAACTTCAGGTGGTTAGCTCCTAGTAGCTATCAACCTAACTTCGGCAATGGTCAGGTTGATAGTATCTTGATTTAATGCTAAGAATGTTGTGTGATGGGGAGGTTAGCTCGATACGTCGACTAGTCACCTCGGTAGCTTCATAGATGATGTATGAAGCGAAGTAGCTCGACAAGTCGAACTGGGGTAATCACTACTCCTTGGTGCTTAACTCACCTAAGACAACTCAGTGAACCATTTGAGTGAGCCTTCAGTTTTGGGAGTGCATGATCGGTCCTTAATCCCTATCATCACCTCCGGGTTGTTTGAGATTTGAGGTCAAATCTGGTTCAACTTTGGGTTGCTCATCCTCGAGAGTGTAGGGTTGGAGATCGGCAATGTTGAAAGAGTCTGAGACTCCTTATCCTTCAAGTAATTCAATCTTGTAAGCATTAGGATTGATCTTTTCAAGCACTTTATAGGATCCGTCGACTTTGGGAGCTCTTCTTCAAGTTTAAGAATCATTCCTTGTTGAGATGCATTTAGACTAGATTGCTTAGTTGAAATTCTCTCTTCTTTCATCCTTGACCTCACCTCTCGAGATTGGTATTAGCTCAACTTAATTGCTCTATGACCTTTTGGTGCATGGCTTTGATGGCCTCAACCCTCTCTACAGCTGGCAGGTCACCATCTAGCATCGGCAGCAGTACCTGATCCATTGGGAGCTCGGGATCAAACCCATAGGCGACCTCGAATGGAGACATGTTTATTACGCTATGAGCGATCCTATTGTAGGCGAACTCAATGATTGGTAAAAACAAATCCCAATTGGCCATGTTTTGTCCGATAGTAACCCGTAGCAAAGTTCCTACGGTTCTATTGACAACCTCGGTTTATCTATCAGTTTATGGATAGTAGGGAGTGCTGTACAATAGCTTGGTTCCCATTTGTCTCCATAGCATCCTCCAAAAGTGGCTCATGAACTTGGGTCTCGGTCTGAAACAATAGTTCTGGGCACTCCATAAAGCTTGATCACTTCCTGCAAGAAAAGAGAAGTGATAGCCGAAACGTTGTTAGTTTTGAAACAAGATATGAAATGTGCCATCTTGTTAAATCAATCCATGACCACCATGATAGAGTCTTTCCCTAAGGACATCCTTGGTAATCCTAACATGAAGTCCATACTCAACTCAAACCATGGTTTGGTTAGGATGGGCAAAGGTAGATAGTGTCATTACTTAGCTGAGCTCTTTGTCATCATTCTTAGCTAAAAGAATCTTGCAAATAGCACTTCATGGGTTCGGCACTAGCTAAAGTGCCCTGTCAATCCTCCCCTATGCACCTTACGTACTAGCAATTCTCGCATGGAACAAGTCAAGATACATAGCCTCCTCTTCTTAAATAAGTATCTATCCTCCTTGTGATAGTCATTCAATGTCTGTCCTTCCCACATTAAGCATAGATAGGACCAAAGTGCAAATCCTCGACTTACAAGTTCTTTATTATTAAAAAGCCAAGCAACCTAGTCTACAGCTTGATTAAGAGAGAATGTCATCTCAATAAGGTGTCAACCACTACATTATTCTTTCCATTCTTATATTTTACAACATAAGAAAAACCCTTCATTAACTTAACCCATTTGGCTTACCTCTAAGACAACTTGGGTTCGCTCTTTAGATATCTTAAGGATTCATGATCAGTGTAGATTACAAATTCCTTAGGTAACAAATAATGTTACCATATTGTTAAGGTCGGATTAAGGAGTAGAACTCCTTATCATAGACAGAATAGTTGAGTATGGCTCCTCAAAGTTTCTTACTGAAGTAAGCAATAGATCGGCCTTCTTGCATCAACACGACACCTATGCCTAGTCTGAATGCATCACACACTACTTCAAATACTCTATCGAAGCTCATAAAGCCAAGACAAGGGCTATAGTCAATCTCTCTTTCACTTCCTCAAAACTCCTTTACATCTTCTCTCTCCATCTGAATTCAATATTTTTCTTTGAAAGTTCAATTTGTGGGGTACAGTCATACTGAAATTTTGTATAAATCTACGATAAAATGATGCCAAGCTATAAAAGCTCCTTACATCAGCAAAACAAGTCAGCACAGGCTATTCTATGATTAGTATTATCTTCTCATCATCAACTCAGATACCACCACCACTCACAACAAACCTTAAGAAGATCACCTTAAGTTGGTAAAAGTTGTATTTCTTCAGATTAGTGTAAAGCTGTTCAGCTTTAAATTTTGCAAAGACTCTCCAGAGATGCTCCTAGTGAGTCTCTAGGTCGAAGCTATACACCAAAATGTTATTAAAATAAACCACGACAAGCTTACCTATTTGTTCTTGGAGCTCATGATTCATCAAGCGCATAAATGTGCTCAGTGCATTGGACAGTCCAAATGGCATTATAAGCCATTCACACAAACCATATCGTATCTTAAATGCAGTCTTCCATTCATCACCCCCGTGCATTCAAATCTTATGGTAACCAGATTTGAGGTCAATCTTGGAGAACACCCTTGCTCCATTCAACTCATCTAGCATATCATCAAGCCTTAGTATAGGGTATCTATACTTGATGGTAATGTGGTTAATTGCTTGGCTATCTATACACATTCTCCATAACCCTTCTTTCTTTGGTACCAACAAAGCTAATACTGCACAGGGGCTAAGGGATTTGTACACATACCCCTTATTCAACAGCTTGTCTACCTACCTTTGCAGCTCGGAAACCTATTCATGATTCAGTCTATAAGTAGGCTTATTTAGCAATATGGCCCCTAGCTACAGGTCAATTGTATGCTAGATGCCTTAGATTGGGTAGACCTTTTGGTATCTCCTCTAAAAATAGGTCGGCAAACTCTTTTAGCAAGGTTTTTACCTTGGCAAGTAGATCCTTCTCATTGGATCTCATCTCTAGTATTCTTCGGATCAATAGATAGGTCGGTCTTTCAAGCTCCATCTCTCTTTTCAACTCGACTCGAGTTATTACTAATGCCTCTTTCTTCAAGGTTCGATTCAATTGGAACTGCATGACCTTTACTTGCTCAGCAATCATAAAACTCAATTTCATCCTCCTACCTTCATGCTCCATAAAGCATATATTCCTTCTTCCATCATACATAACTGCTCGATCAAACATCCACAGCCGCCAAATTAGAATGTAAGATGCACTCATAGGTAACACATCACAGAGTACTTTATTTCGGTAATTGCTAATGCAGATCAGCATGGACACTTGTTTGTTCACCTGTAGGATTCCTTTATCACTGAGCTAATTTAGCTTATAAGGCTTTGGGTGAGGCTTGGTTAGCAATTTTAATTGCTAGACCATAAATGCAAAGGCTGCATTGGTGCAGCTTCCACTGTCAATGATTAACACACACAATGACTGATTCACTTTACACCCAATATGGAAGAGATTCTCTCCCTGTTTGTCTCTAGGCACAGGACTAACACTCATCATCCTTCTCAACACTAAAGTGACCCACATAAAGTTACCTTCCTTACTGTAAATAACTTCCTCCTTGAACAGTTTGATCTATCCATTCTCTTTCAACTCCTTTAATTCCTCATCAGTACTATCGACTTCAATAATTGACACGTCACCCTGAATCACCATAGTTCTTCCGATCGGATACTAAGTGGCCATGTGTCCAAAGCTTTGGCATTTGAAACACTTGATCTCATTCGTCTTCCTCCCTGAACTCTAGCCCTTCTCAAACTTCCTCTAGGGTTCCTTTTCCTCTGTTCGGGTAGTATAAGCAAGTCGAACCTCAGTAACCTTATTTAGTTTTGTTACATAGGTTTGCTCAGAATAGATTAGCTACTACTAGGTTAGTTGGCGGGTGGTCGGAACCTACTTATTTAGTGCCTTTCTATCCTTTAGGCAGCTTGGATTCCGTCATCAAGCGTTCTAATATCCAAGGTTACCAAAATATCACCAATCTCATACTTCAATCCACCGATGAACTGTGATACAGTTTAGTCCTTTGGCTTTACAACTTTACATCGGATCATTAACATTTGGAATTCCTTAACATAAGTATCTACACTCGACCCTCCTTACCTCAATTCCTACAACCTTTTGAAGATATCTTACAAATAATAACTCGACACAAATCTTCTCCTCATAACCCTCTTCATTTCATCCCAGCTCTTAATTTCTCGTTTTCCTTCCCTTCTTTAGGTGGCTTGCAAGTTCTTCTACCATAGGATAGCATAACCAGTGAACTTCAACAAAGCAAGTCTAACATTTACATTGTCAGGTACGTCATGGCATTCAAACTGCTTTTCAATCCCATCCACCTAATCTAGGTAGTCCTCAGTATCACCACTTCCAAAAAAGTTTGGAATATGCATCCTTAACCCCTCGACTCTAGCGGCTCATACATTTCTTTCTTTAGCCTTGTAATACTCCTCTACTTCGTCATCTCCTTCCACTTCTTCCTCAATCTCTTCAAGTGCTAGCCTTCGTCTAACATTCCTACCAATTCCTTCAGCTCGGGGTGGTCAAGCTAAAGCATTAACTCGACCAAACTAACCATTGCCTCACTCTTGCTACTTACATTCTCTAGTAAGACTATTTCTAGCTCGTTTCCTATCTTCTTAGATAACAGTCACCAAAATAGCTATCAATTTGGTAAGCCTATTAAAGCAGTTACCCATTGATTGAGGTGTGAAGCTTCCTTCTTACCCTTGGCCATGCTGAGTATCCCTTTCTTGGTTTCTTAGCTTTTCTTGAACACTTGAATCTGACATTGTCGATTAGCTTAAAAAATTGATGTTTTAAACACCACTCAAAGTTCTTTTCGTAAATGACAACAGCAGAATAATAACAACCACTTCCTACTACTATGATACTATATACATTGAAGAAAAATACAACTGCACTCTGTTTTGTATATAGGAAACAAGGGAAAACAGGGCATCGAGTTTTTCTTCAACACTTCTCAACTTCCAATTTCTAATGTCAACAGGAGAACTTCTATCATACGAAAACAATAACAAACCACTCAAAGAACATAGTAGCAAAATCCAACTTCGAAAGTAGCCAAGCTCAGATACCAAGCTGATATAGATTCATAGATGAACTTACGGACCCAATATCATGTGTAACCAAGGAGTGGGTCCGAACAGTGAGATGGCTCGAAAAGTGAATGACAGTCGGAAGATGAGCAAGGGTTCTCGTATACCGACGTTAGATATGATACACCGATGCTAGATATGACGCACCGATGCCAGATGTGACGCATCGATACCTCACACGAGCTTAAGACATCTTTGATATGACGAACAAGTGAGACCGAAGGTTACTCGCCACTAGTTCATTCCTAAAGGGCTAGATAAGAGTAGCTCGAGAGTAAGCAACAGAATACTTAGATTTAGAGAGTAAAGGGCTAGATAAGAGTAGTTCGAGAGTAAGCAACAAAATACTTAGCTTTAGAGAGTATGTCTGAAAAATTCAATCTCATAACTGTTATTGTGGCTATTACAATGTAACAGTATTTATATAACTTAATTAGGGTAAATCCTATGCGAGAGTAAATTACAAAAAAAAAAAAAAAAGATTCCTACTAGTAAAGGAAAAGAGGATAATTTTCAGGGGTATCAACGTAATCATGCAAAAAGAATATCCACTGGCAGTAAAGACATTATAGATGTCAGGAAAGGATAACGCATGTAATTTTGCTCATTCTATGGTCTTAATAACATTGTAGGCCGAGCAAGGGTAGGTCTTGATCAGGTCTAGTCAACATCGGCAGTTTGGCAGCTCTGATTGCTAGAACTAGACAAGGATTGGCTCAAGAGCGACTCACATTTAGGTCTGCCTCGAGTGGTTAGCTCCTGGCAACTGTCAGCCCGACTTCAACAGTGGTCCAGTTGACAGTATCCTAATTCAATGCTAGGAATGTTGTGTGATGGAGAAATCGGCTCGACATGTCGACTAGTCACCTCAGCAACTTCATAGCTGATGTAGAAAGTAAAGTAGCTTGGTAGGCTGAACTAAGGTAAGCACTGCTCCTCGGCGCTTAACTCTTTTCGCATAGCTTAGTGAACCATCTGAGCAAACCCTCAGGTATAGGAGTACGTGATTAGTCCTTGATCCCTAATCCTTATCACTAGTGGTAGTCCTAGAATGGTATAACGAAACTAACGAGGATGTCAATTCTTGATGGTGGGGGTAAAGTGTAGGGTGTAGGGGAGTAGATTATAATCAAGGCTCCTTATGGTGTAGCAGCTTGGAGTACCTTGGAACTTTAAAGTTAAGTATACTTAGGCTAGGTCAATCTCAAGATGAGAACTCCTGGGAAGCTATCGCACTTAGGGACAACATTATGCGACATACCATGCCAAACCGAACAATACCTTAATGGAAGGAGTTCTGGTCGGGTCGTTCCAGTCTGGTCATTCTAATCAAACTCACCTAATGTTCATAGACCCAAAAATCAATCTTCCATCTCCATCATCACTCTCATCAAACCCTAATCCATGTCACTAGCCTTTGCCTCTCATACATCAATAATAAGGGAAAAACCTTAATCTTCCCCTTGTTACTCTTATCCAAGCCCTCCTCTGTTGCAATTGAGTTAGGATTAGAAGTGCCTAAGTCGAATCTACCATCATCCTCTCTTTGCAGTCAAGACATCACAAAAAATGGTAATGTTATGCTATATCCCTTTTCTTTGTATGTATTTGTCTTCTATTGCTTTGTTTTATAAAACTACATTAGCCCTTGCTACAAATTCAAAACAAATGCATATCATTTGTGATTTTTATGCTTACGCTTTGTCATTCTTTAGGTATGTATCATGCTAGTTGATGAGTTGATATTAAATGTTGAATTATCATTAATATTAGTACTACAAATAATAAAGTGTAGGTAGAATGATACAACATATGTTCTTGTATATTGAAGATTGAAAATAAGTAAGTTAATTCACTTACTTCATAGATGCAAATATAAAAAGTTTCAATAGGGCAAATGAAATAAGAGAAACCATGTAAAATTTGGTGTCTTAATGTTTTGTTCATAGATTTTTAGTTTGAGGAAGAGGCTCTTGCATTTCATCCTTTAATCAAGGGGCTATTGTTTTCAAATGATTATGTGATGGCAACTTTTATGTAATTGAATTAGAGAAAGAGTTGCTTAGTCACATTATGTTGTAATTGTAAGGATAAAATAGAATGCTTTATTTATGCTAGATATTTAACTCAAAAAACTATCCAAAGGATAGGGTAATCTTAGCTCGGTTCTTCTTCTTCTTTTTTTTCTTTATTTCTTTTTCCTTTTATCCATAACTATTTGAGGTCTTCTTTTTTTTTTTTTTTTTTTGTATATGGTCTTACTCAGACAAGATTACTATTTTTAGGTATCCATCTTCTTAATCACATTAATAACAAAGTATATTATGGGTCTGTTTAGATAATATTTCTATCCTCAAGTGGCATTATGGTTTATGATTATTATTATTATTTTTTACCAATGTCTGATAATAATTGGCAATATAATCCTATCCAAAATTAGAGAGAAATTTCTTGTTTAGATTATGTACAAAGATGGACTTTATCACATGTTCACAACCAATTTCAAAGACTCAAAAAGCAAATGGCTATGTGCTCAATAGTTGTGATAATGTGATGCAAACCAACATGCATGCTAAAGCCATTTTAGGATTATACTTATTAGATTGCTCACTATCATGATTTCTTTATCTATTTGTTGCCTTACAAAAGCATATTGTTATTTCTATAAAATGGCAAAACCTCAAGAAAAATTTTGCTAAAACCATTCTTGTACTAGCATTGCATTCTTTTCTTTTAGCCAGCATGCATGCTTACTAGCTTATAAGGTAAGTTTCATTAGTTTGTTTTGTAAAAACTTCAAATTTCAATTTCAAATGATAATTATTAGTTCATTATAAAAAAGTAGAGTAGTTCCTAATTTCAAGACCTAGTTTTATTTCTAATTTTCATAGAGGATAGCATGTTCTTTTTAGTTAACCATGTCTTAGCCATTAGCTACTATCATCTCTTACTAACGATGCATAGTATATTACTAACCATTGTTTTGATTTTTAGGGGAAAGAAAAGAAATTCAACTTAATTTACTTTTACACGAGAATAAAAAATATTATGCTGCTAAGGTTATTGTATTTTAGCGGTATCTCCCAAACAAGACAAACCAAGTTTGATTCCCCCCTACCTTGAAGTCGTATGTGTAACAATTAGCCAAAAGAAATTATTTTATATGTTAAAAATTCAACAAAAGGTATATTGAGAAAGAGACCCTAAAATATTGGAGATTCTATATCTTATAAGGCTAAAGAACTACATTTCTAAAGCAAACCAATATATAAAATGCCCTTATACAAAGAATGAAAAGGCATGTTTATAGTTGAAATTGTTGCTTGTTAAGAGAGTAGATAGTTGACTTTCTATTACTTTTACATAATTGGTTCATCTAGGATTGAAGCTTTTAATTGGTTACAAATTAAATTCTTCTATAGCTTTTTATCCTTAACTAATATGTAAGCATATTTTAATGTATTTTAATGCTAGATCAATTGATGTTTCATAAGAGTGAACCACGAAGGAAAAAAAAAAAAAAACTTGCTTGCTTCATTTTAGCTTTATGGTTAGAGTATTATGAAGTTGCTTATCGCTTAATACTTCAATTGTATGCTTTAGCCTTACATTCCTACCATCCTTGAGTCCGGTCTTATAAATTGAATTCCTACCAACACCATGAACACATTAGGAAGCAAGTTTACAGTGATGATATCACATATCTTAAGCAACTAAAACTATACTAGCTAGCAATTTCAAAATTTTGCAGAATGTTAGTAGGTATGAGAGAGTTAAAGGCTGGTATATATCTACTTGTGGATGAGCAAGTGCCAATGTTTTTTCATATACTTACCCATTGTGTGAAAAATAGAGTCTTGCACAATTTAAACGTTCTAATGCAACTATTAGTCGATACTTTCATAGCGTCTTGAATGCAACTTTATGCCTAAATAATCACCTACTCAAGAAGTTTTAACCCATTACTAACCCCTATTTAGATAATCGATGGAAATGTTTTGTGGTATACCCTCAACGTTGTTATAGTGATATAGAATACTTTCATTTTTATGTATAAATTGAAATCTGTAAGAATGTAATCATTTGCTTCTCATTAGATACATTTAGGTGCTATAGATAGGACCCATATCTCCATTAAAGTACACAAGAAGGATAAATCAAGATATAGAACTTGAAAGAATGACATTGTAACCAATGTAGTAGGAGTTTGTACTCTAAATATGCACTTTATGTATGTGTTGCTTGGATTAAAGGGCTTCATAACAAATAGTAGGTTCTTCGAAATGCAATAACTAAGAGAAACAATCTTTAAGCCCTATAGAGTAATATTTATTAGCTTATCCAAGTTTGTCTTTTACTTTATTAAAAACCGTTTCAATTAGAACGTAACCTTATTTCATCCTTCAAATAGGCTATTAATACTTAGTAGATGGAGATTACCCAATTTATAAGGAATTCCTTGCACCATTTAGGAGTCAGCAGTATCACCTAAGTGAATGGCACTAAAGTCATAGTTATCAGCTAAGAACTTTAAAAGAATTGTTCAATTTGAGATACACATTTGCTCATAATGTGATAGAGAGGTGTTTCTAACTTCTTAAAATGAGGTGGAGTATTCTGAGAAGTCCATCCTTTTACCCAATAAGGATCTACAATAGAATCATTTTGGCATGTTTTTTGTTGCACAAATTTATAAGGATAGAGATAACCTCTAACCCCCTTAAGGACCATGTAGATGATATAAAGGACAATAATGTAGACATGAGTGGTGATATGATTATGACTTTAGGAAACAACAATGCATGATCCACCTAAAGGATGGAACTAACAAATAAGATGTTCAATGAGTAGAGAACTTTAAGAAGCAAAAGCAATTAAATTTTCCATGTAATGTAACTGATGATAATGGATGTGATTGTAACTTCATGATATTCGCTTTTGTATGTTTTTTTTTTTTCTATGCAAATTTGCGGTTACATGTGATCGCGATGCAATGACGTAACAAAACATCATTGCTAAGGTTACCATAGAGAATTTGGAATGATGTTCACTAGGGGTAGGAAAAAAGAATTGCAAACTATAGAGTAAATTGCAAGCTGACCCGAACCAACTTGAACCAAACCTAAAATTAGGTTTTCTTACAACTAATTTAGTTATCAATTCGGTTTAGTAGCGATCAAGTGGTTTGTAGTCTGGTTCATTGGTTCATAGAAGTGAACTAAACCAAACTTATTGTTATTAGATAAAACAAAGCAAACTCACGTAACATATCATTGGCACTCTACTTTTCTATGTCTTCTCAAAGATTGTGAATGCTATTAATTAATATTAGACTTTTGCTAAAGTCTTTAGCTTGAGTAAAGTACTTACTTCTCATTTGTTGTATTTGTGTTTTGAGAAGACAATAGAGATTAACTGGTTTAATGGTTATCCAAGATTGTTTGTGTTGAGAAGACATAGAAAAATAGGTTTTTGGCTTTGTTTTCTCGTTTGTTTTGTCACATCAGGTGTTCATTAACTTTTTTTTTTTTTTTTGCATGATTCTAAGAGGGTGGGAGATAAGTGTTGTTACGCCTCGAAATCACAAAGTCGCAATAGTCCCGCCGTATAAACCATTCTATGATAGTAACTGCCTCACAATACCTACCATAGAGATGATTTACACAAGGCGTCAACAACTCCTCGCTTTAAAGTAAACATTTTAATTAAAAGTTTAGCTAAAGTTACAATAATTATCAAGAATTTTAGATCAACATACATAATTATATATACATTTCACAGAACTTCCTAAGAAATTCTACATCAACATAACAGTCCACTAAATTACATGACAACTATCAGTCTTTAATTCTTAAGCTATTAAGTAGACTCTAGCTATACATCTACTACTAAGCAAATTGACCTTCACACCCCAAGTTTCAAAAGAACTAACCTCTGGATAGTTGTAGGGCGACATAATACTCTAAGTATTCAAAAATTAGGACCTGCAAAAGGATCTATACGGGTATGAGTAATTACAGCTTAATAAGTTGAATTAAGACTCATGAATGTATACAAACACAAACAAGATTATCAACCAATTATTTTCATGCAATGCAATAAGCAGGTGTCATCACACAATGTAATTTAGTCCATTGCGAAATTAGAGAAATTTCACCCGCTGTAATACGGGTTGAGGAGTTTCAATGTTATGTAACAGCTCACAACTAAACCCAGGTTTGTGCAATAAAGACACTACTCCTCCTAAGACTATCCTTCAAACCAATGCCCTCATCCCCACTGCGACCTCCTCTCCTGTCACTTAGTTCGGCTAAGGATGAGGAAAATATCAATTGCTATCCAGCGCTATCTCTATCGAAGGTATCGGTGTTTAGTTAGAGAATCCTAATGATCCCCTAAAGGGTTGCAATACATGACAATTTAGGTCATTAAAGTCGAATAAGATTAAATTCCATTTAGGGTGTTCAAATAATTTCACACCAATTTAGTCATAACATAAAATCAATCACATTACGAATTTCAATACGAATTCAGATACTCAAACACATGTATAAACTACTTTATGTCTTCGAGTACCATAAAATAGTACTCCAATACAGTAAGTAATAACCCAACTTGCTTGGAGTTTCCAATTGTCCAATCACTTAATTGCAAGTCAGTTTGTCTCCAGGTATCCTATAATACAAATACATCTTTTTAGTACTTATACTTTGATGATTCATATTCTAAGTTATAATTTAACTCATTTCTCCATGTATACCTATTATTTACTAATGATTCATTCTACCTTATTTCGGCGTTTGGTTTTTAAATTAGATTCCAGTTTTGATTTTACATTATCTCTAACTACAAGGAATCTTAAATATGCTCGAATCCTAATGTGAAATTAATCGCATTAAGCTCGAGTATTCTAATATCATATTGGGTTTTAATTTAGTGTTCTAAACTAATCAATACACTCTAATCCTAATTGGGGTACTAAATTTACTCTTGATGTAAGAAAATCTTACGTTTTTTATAGAATTACCTAAAATTAAATTTTATCTCAGATTTATTATATACTGATTTTAGCTATTATATTATCTAAATAAACCTAATTTTTCATATTTATTAAATTTCCAATTCCACATATTCCTAATTTCCTACAATTACTACATAATTCCTATATTAATTACACTTAACACTCCAAAGGCTAAGATTAGGTTTCCACATCAGAGATTAACATCCCTAAACATCTAATTACTATCTAAATCAATAATTAATCACTTAATCACCTAATTAACCCAAAATTAACCCCATCATTTTAGGGCTAAAAATTTACTTAAAAATTTCAAAAATTAAATTTAAAAAAAAAAAGGCTTCATAGCACTATTCTATATCACTTAAGCATTCTACATAAGAAATTTAAGCTTCAAACTGCATTCCTAAGCCTATTTATTTCTAGTTTTAATTATGCTCGATTTTGCTTAATTTCTTAAGAACCCTATATTTTCAAACGTAATTAAACTTAATCACTATTTTTTCCTAAATCTAAATACAATAAAATCTCAGAATAATAAATTTCATAATTTTTTCTAGGCAAAATAAATAATTTTAAAAAATTATACAAAATCGAAACAAATAGGAAACTCACCCGATCCAATGGCTTTTGGGCTTCCAACACCGATCCAAGTGTATCGGTCGATCCAGGCAGTAGGTCTAGAGTAGGGTGGTGGTGGTGGTGGCTTGATTCTAGGTGTTGGTGATGCGTAAGTTCGATTCACTAGCCTTTATTGCACAGATTTACTTAATAATTTCCTAAACCTTAATTTTCCTCTTCAAATTTCAGTACTCTCAATTTTTTCTAACTTTTAACTATCCAAATGAGTTCTACAATTTTTCTTCCTATTTATAGAGCTTTATAGTAATTATTATGCATTTAATTAAACAAGACATTACCAAAATCTCTTAAATTTTGCTTTTTATATTGCTTGTTTTTTATTGATTAATTTTTCTTCTTCACTTCCTAACCTGCCACGATCAAATCCAAGTTATTCCCTATTCCTCTAATTTTTTCTTAATTAATTAATAATTTTATTTAATTATTTAGTAAGTTTCCAGCTAATTTAAGTAATTTTGCATATTTTTATCTACACATAAATACATGTGAACATTCCTAATTATTATTTAAGTTATTCTATGATTTTTAGTATATATATAATCTATCTCTAACAATTTATTAGTTATTAGATTACACTTTTCGTTTTTTCGATAATGAACAAGTATTCTACTTAAAATTTGAAAATTTTATATTTTCTTATTTTATTACTTATTTTCTTAAATTCAAGTTTATGGGTTCATTTTTACTAATATTTATATTTATAGTTTATAATTTAAGTTTGATCGAATCCTTTATCTGATCGTCCTAAACTTTATGTACTAAGTTCAACCCTACAGTCATTTGGCTTAACTTTAGGGCTTACAAGTGATTGACCACATTATTAATCATGTTAACCTAAAATTGTATGTAGAAGACATAATTTCTTAGAAAGAAATAATCGGAGTATAAGCTCTCTCTTTAGTCTCTATAATCATGTCAAGACAGGTTATATTCACAAAGTGCTAGTTATTCTTAAAAAGCCGTTATTCCATGACAGTTGACATACATAATGAAATTACCTAATTTTAAATTTTAATATTTTATTAAAAAAAATCAATAGAGTATAAGCTCTCTCTTGAGTCTTTATAGTTATGCTATTCATGCCAAGATAGGTTATATTCACAAGAAAAGTAGTTGGTTCTTAGAAAGCCATTATTTCTTGATAGCCTACATACAAAATCAAGTTACACATTTTTAAATTTTGATATTTGATGAAAAAATCAAATGGTTCAAATTGTGAGCTAAACCTTTTTTAGGTTTGAAAAATTTACAAATCAAACTTTATAGTTAAGCTTGATTTATTAAAAAAAAAAAAGGAACTATGAAATTAGGTTTGGTTTGATAAAGAGAGGCAAACCATATCGAACTAAACCGCATCCACTCTTAAATTGTTCACAATAGTGAAACTTATATCATTAATGTTTTCTTTCATCTATCTTACTTATAAGTTATATGTTTTAATATGTTGTGTCATTGTTGTATACAATATAATCATGATAATTCTTCAAATGATGTTTATCACTGTTTCTTTGTGTTTTCTTAGTTATATGTTTTAACTTCTATGATCGCTTTGCTTTTGTCATGCACCGTATTTTTTTAATATATTTTTTTTCACCGTAGGTACATGTACATGGAGGAGGTGCAATCAACACAAATAGATGCTAAGGTCGACAAACAAGCTAAAAGGAAATGGACCATTGTAGAGGACAATGCATTGGTTATGGCTATGGTTGAGTTATACAATAATATAACACAATGCTAATTTTGGCCTTTGGCTAAGGTTCTTGAAAACGTTGGAGACTAAGCTAAGTGTAAGCTTACCTAATTGTGGGATAAAGGTCATGCCACACATAGAGTCACGTATCCGGACTTTAGAGAATGATTGGAGAATTGTTTATGGCAAGGTCTATGGGAAATCTACTAGCGGGTTCAGATGGGATGACGATGGAAAATTTGTCATGGTAGACAAACATGTATGGAATGCTTATAGAATTGATGCACAAATAACACTTAGTGCTAGTGACTAGCTAATTATGGTATATATTCTCTCTTTTTTTTTTATTAATAGCAACTATGTATATTACTAGCATATACAAGTGAGACAAGGAGGTCAATGGTATTACATAGTTTTTCAGTTTTTCATGTTACCATCAATTTATAATATCGTTGCAAAGATATCCATGTTATGTATATTTACTGGCTTTCTTATTGATGGAATGTACACTGCTCCTATTTTGATAATGCTTAGTTGGTATTTGTTCGTTCAAGTAAAATTCTTTAATATTTATATACATTTGATTTTGAAAAGTTATTTGAATTAAAGGAAACATATACTTGTTAGTTTTAGTGAGTGGGTGGCAAATTGCATTATCCATTTCATCTTTTGATCCCCTTTTTGCAGAGTTATTCTATCACCGCTGCATTCATGATTAAGAGCTTCCCATACCTAATCAACTTTTCTATGATAGATGGGAAAGACCGTATATAAGCAAAGATACACAAACAATCAAGGATGGCATTAAGGAGATAAATATGGTGCAAGCCTGAATATATGACGTTAAAGATGACATTCTATCAAGAGAGAAAGCATATGAGCCATCCATCCATCAAGGTGCAATTCACCCTAATTCAAAGAGAAAAAGGTTCATTCCTAGAAATGAGGAAACAATTGAAGTGATTAGAAGTTTTAAAGCAAGAATAAAAGATATGAAGAGCTTCATTCAAGAATTGGTGCACTAGTTGGCAACAACAAACATGGAGATATTAAGGAGCTTTCTTCGAGGCATCAAAGTTCTATCTCGGGTTAAAATTTATGAGGCCTCGTAACAGACTTCCCGCAAGCCATATAATCTAACTGTGCTTTACAACCTACCACCTGAGGAGCATTTGGATTATCTCCAAATGATTTTATACGTACATAAGGTAAAAAGATGCTTCTGCTGTCAAGACATTTGGTGGCTTATCCTTTTGTGCATCAATGATGCATATGTCCACATGTTTAGATCTTTCACGTCCTTTAGGTTTTATGTGTATTCAAATTAATGAAATTTTTTTTTTTTAATGTTACCAAGGCTATATGAAAGTTCATGATTATAACTAATACTATTGATAGCACCATTTTGTATGCTATAGTCTATGACTATATCCTATGAAGACTCCAACAAAGACTATATTTATGTTTGTGACACTATTTGTACTTGGTTTAAGCAAATTTGAGCTCTTATCCTTACCTAAAAAAATATGAGCTCCTGTTATTGTAGTGCTTCTAATTTTAAGTAAACAAGGATCGAAAATGGCAGCGGCCTTTAATTTGTATAAATGGCAAGGATGAAGTTCTAAGTTTTGCATTAAGGGAAAGATAGTGACCTAATGTTTATAGCAAAATATATATTGCTGTATGAATTGCAACGGTTCAAAGCATCTATTTGCATTGACATTTTAATTCTAATGGTTGCAATATTCCTAAAATATAACAAGATTAAAATACTTTTCAAATTATTTTAATTTTGATATAGTTTAAATTTTTGAGAGATCTTAACCTCAATGGATGCTCTAGGGATTGGGTCCACAAACTTGCAAGCTATTGACTTTGGCAAAATATAAGTGCTTGAAGCATCTCATTTTTATGTCATCTTAATACATTGGCTCATAATGAAAATTTTAACCATTAATATCTACTTGAGTTATTTACTGATGGTGCTAATTTTAGTTAAGAGCACTTGTTATAAAAAAATTAGATTGAGAAAAGGTAATTTATGTCTTTTGATGGTGTAAAACAAAAGATGATGCATGATTAAATTTGATTGATGCAAATAGATAAATGAATAGCATTATTGGTTATGAAATAAAGATGATGTTGGCATGACTCAATCATGGTAAGTCCCAAAAAAAGCAATATAAAAAGATTTCCTCTTAATGAAAAAATCTACTCTTTATATGAATGCTTTGACTCCAACATCGACACAAGAATCCAAATTGTAATAGGTACTAAAAAACTTGCATGAGTTAACAAGTTTGAAAAGCTATAAAGTAAAATGCAAAAAGAAAAAAAAAAGAAAAAAGAAAATGCCACTAAACTATAACGATGTAAGATTATATAAACTACATTCAATTTTAATATATTTCATATATTAATTTAAGTTTCCGTATTCATCTATAAAACTAGCAAATATGGTACTAATGACATATGTATGAAATTTAATATTGTCGCATGTGCATTAGAGTCAAATTCATGAATTTGGAATGACTTAAGAAAATATAGCATAGTAGGCTTGGAGTAGAGACCGTTGGATTGGCTTGTCCACTCTCAACCTTTCTTAGGAAAGCTTATGTACATAGAGGGACTTGCCATAGACTTAGACTTAATAGGAACCTATGGAAAAATCATTTGGTAAGAAGATTCATCTTAGTTGTCGATTGACAACATAATCCAACAAACATTGTTGATGGCCTAACTCTATAAATACCTCAGAGCTCCTCTTCATTTGGAATAATTCAATTATTTAGAGAAATGGCATTATGTTATCACA
The DNA here is from genome assembly GCA_024138015.1 of Lumnitzera littorea. NCBI lineage: Eukaryota > Viridiplantae > Streptophyta > Magnoliopsida > Myrtales > Combretaceae > Lumnitzera > Lumnitzera littorea. Next base: position 65,531,295 of record JAMXBB010000011.1, on the reverse strand, counting down.
TTACTATCACAAAAGATCAACAGAGCTTAAAGTGAAAAGTGAAGGATACACCACTTCTCATCCTAAATAGTAAAGTTTATGCTCTATAGTTCCTTTACTTATTACATGTGCATTTGAAGCTCCTTGAGACTTCCTATCCCTCCTCTTTACTTCTTTTTCTCTAAGTCATCTCAAATTTATGACCTAACTCTTTAGATTCTCTTACCTTAACCTAAAGAGTTAAGTTAAATTGTTAATGGACTTTAAAGCCCAAAAATCCTTTTAACCCATGTACATATATCAAATGCATGAAATTTTGACACAATAGAATATAACAACTTTCATTTATCACCTTACAGTTTTATACAATACATTGGTCTAAAGTTCTCATGGTTTATAACAAACACCATGGTAAGCATTGATATGCCTCCTTTTACATGTCCTTTCTACTTTATGCAACACAACTCAACATTATGCAATAATGATAACCCACAAAATACACAATAGAATGTACATTTCTTATTCTAACATTTGCTTTCTACATGGAGTGGTGCCCTTTTTCCCTTTCTTATGCTAGTTACAAATCATGCTTGAGTTTCATGAAGGATTCCCTATGATGAATTCTCTAATTCTTTAGCTAGTGATCCACTTGCTTAATTCGTTATAGAAGCTTCTTTGCAAACTTTAGTCCATATTCACACATCGAAGAATCTATCCATTCGAAGAAGTTGCAACTATCTCTAACTTACAAATTGCTTAAGGGTTAAGTTTGTTGTAAAATTAGGAGAAAATTAAATAAATAAAGCATAAGTAAGCATTAATTGGGAATGGATACATACTCAACACATAAAACATCTACAAAATCTTCTTCTAAATGATTTTGCCTTCTAAGATGACACTTGACAAGGATCAAGGACCAATTACGTGCTCCCGAACCTAAGGGCTTACTCAGATGGTTTGCTAAGCTGCCCGAAGTGAGTTAAGTGATGAAGAGTAGTGCTTAATGTTACACCCCAAAGCTACAAAGTCACAACAATCCTACCGTATAAATCAACTTATGACAGTAATTAACCCCACAGTTCCTATAATAGACTTAATTTACACAAGGTGTCTACGACTTCTTACTTTGAAGTAAACGGTTCAATTAAAGTTTAAGCTAAAATTTACATAAAAAGTTAGAACTATCATTCATATATATATAATTACATCCATATTATCTCATAATCCTAGAAAATTATACAAACTATAATAATCACTAACTTACATCTCACACCTCAATTCAGATACCTATAAATACTATGAAGACATTAAAAGACTTAATTGTGTAACCATTTGATCCTCACTCCCTATAGCTTCAAAAGAAAACTAACCTCGGTATAGTCGTAACGCGGTATATTAGTCAGAAGTTAGAATCTACAAAAGAATCTATATAGGTAAAAGCAACCATAACTCAATAAGTTGAATTGAAGACTTATGAATGCATACAAACACAAATAAGGTTATCAAGCAATTATTTACATGAAATGCAACAAGCAAGTGTCATCACATAATGTAGTTCAGTCCATTGTGAAATTAGAGTAATTTCACCCACTCTAATCCAGGTTAAGAAGTTTTCATGTTCATATAATAGCTCACAACTAAACCCAAGTTTGTGCAGTAGAGACACTGCTCCCCTTAAGACTATCCTTCGAACCAATGCCCTCATCTTCACTACAACCTCCTCTCCTGTTACTTAATTTAGCTAAGGATGAGGTAAAGACCATTTTGCTATTCAGCGTTATCTTTTTCGAAAGTGTTGGTGTTTGGTTGGAGAATCATAATGGTCCCCTACAGGTTATAATGCATGTTTAATTAGGGTATTTAGGTCAAATAGGATTAGGTTCGTTTTAGAATGATAAGATAATTTTACACCATTCCATTCAAACAGTTATCAACACAACACAGATTTCAGCAAGAAATCAGATACACAAGCACATGCATAAAACTACTTATAATCACAATCATATACAAATCCTAAGCCTCCGAGTAGTCTAAAATAGCACTCTAAAATACGGTGAAATATTAAACCCAACTTACTTAAAATCTTGAGTTGCTCACTTAACTAGTCGCAAGTCAACTTGTCTCTTTGTGTTCTATAATATAAATTCGTTTTTAGTAGTTATATCTTGACAATATATTTATATACTCTTGGTTATGATTTAACTCAACTTTTCATACATACATATTATTCATTATCGATTCATTGTAGGTTAGTTTAGGATTCGGTTTCTAAATTTGATTCCGATTCCAATTCAGCTTCTAAATCAGTTCCATTTACAAGTAAATCCTAAAATACGTTCTAAACCCTAATGTGAAATTAATCACATCAAGCTTGAGTATCCTTAATATCACTTTTGGTCCTAAATTAGTACTTTAGTCTACTCAATATACTCAAATCCTCATTAGTGTACCGAATTTACTCTCAATGTAATAAAATTTTACATTTTTTATATAATTACCTAAAATTAAGTTTTCTACTAGATTTAACATGTATTGATATTATTATTATATTATCCAATTTAACCTATTATTTTATATTTATTATAATTATAACTTCACATATTATCAAATTACCTACATTTACTACAGAATTCCCATGATAATTACATTTAATACTCTAAGTGCTATGATTATGTTACTACATAAGAGATTTAACATATCTAAACATCTAATTATACACTAAATCAGTAATTAGTTATTTAATTACTTAATTAGTTCAAAATTACTCATTTTATTCATCATTTTAGAGCCTAAAAACTACTTAAAAATTTTGAAAATTAATTTCTAAAAAATGGCTTCATAACACTATTCTATATCACTTAATTAGTCTATAGAAAAAATTTGAGCTCAAAAGTACACTCTTAAGGCTATTAAATTCTAAATCAAAATATACTCAGTTTTACTTAATTTCTTAAGCACCCTATATTTCTAGATGTAATTAAACCTAATCAATATTTTTTCCTAAATTTACATACAATAAAACATCAAAATAATAAAATTCATAATTTTATGGATAAAATTAATAATTTTAATAATTTATACAAAATTGGTTGGAAATTTGGACTTACCTATCTTTTGGATTTCCGGCCACCAACAACAATCTAAAGTATGTTAGTTAGTCCAGGCGGTCGATTTGGGGCGCAGTGGTGGTGGTGGTTTGGTTCCAATTGGTGGTCGTTTATGGGTTTGATCTTATTTCCTCTACTATACAAATTTTTTATAATTTTTGAAAACTAAACCTTAAATCTCTTATTTCGACCCTCTCTATTTTTGCTACTCTTCTAACTGTGCAAATGAGCTTTTGAAAAATTTTAGCTATTTATAGAAGTCTTGGGAAATTTTAGTGTATTAATTTTGACTTGACAAGTATTTTATCTCTTCCAAATCGACTTTTTAAGTGTACTAATTTAATTGGTTAATTTTTTTCTCTTCTTCCCTGACCTGCCATGACTTAATTCTAAACAATTGCCCACTTCTCTATTTTTTTTTCCTTGATTTTTTTATAATTTTCTTTAATTATTTAGTAATTTTCAAGCATTTAAGGTAATTTCGTGTATTTTTACCCACGTATAAATACATATGAAGTATAAGTAAATAATCCTAAATATTATTTATGTTATTCTATGGTTTTTAGTGTGGATATAATTTATCTCTAGCGATTCGTTAATTATCGAAATTCATTTTACATATTTTTGATAAATAATGGGTAATATACTTAAATTTTGAAAATTTTACTCTATCATTTTATTACTTATTTTCTTAAATTCAAACTTGTAGGATCGCTTTTACTAATATCCTTTAGCCTTGATCAAATCATTTAACCAATCGCCCTAAACTTTACGTATTAAGTCCAATCTTATAGTTATAAAGCTTACATTTAGGGCTTACACTTACATCAATCCAACCTACCAAGCTACTTTGCTTCCTACATCATCTACAAAGCTACTGAGGTGACCAGTCTACGTACTTAGTCAACCTTTCCATCATGCAACATTCCCAGCATTGAATCAGGATACTGTTAACCTGATCACTACCAAAGCTAGGTTAATAGATGTTAAGAGCTAACCATAAGAGGCCAAGTCGAATGTGAGTCACTCCTGAGCCAACCCTTGTCTAGTCCTAGCAATCAAAGCTGTTAAACTACAAACGCTAACCAGACCTGATCAAGATCTACCCTTACTCGGCCCACAGTGTTATTGGGACCATAGAATGAGCAAAATTACGTACGCTCTTTTTCTGACATCTTACTGTCCTTACTACTAGCAGATATTCTTTTTGCATGATTACACTGATACTTGTGAAAATGATCCTCTTTTCCCTTACTAGTAGGAATCTTTTTTTTCATAATTTACTTTCATCTAGGATTTACCCTAATCAAGTCATATAAATTCTAGTACATTATAATAGCCGCAATAACAGTTATGATATTGAATTTTTTAAACATACTCTCCTGAGCTAATTATTTTGTTGCTTACTCTCAAGCTACTCTAATCTAACCCTTTGAGCGTAGACTAGTGGCAAGTAACCTCTGGTCTCACTTGTACATCATATCAAGTGTGTCTTGAACTTATGTGAGTCGTTGATACGTTATATCCAACGTCGGTGCATAGGAACCCTTACTCATCCTTCAACTATCATTTACTTTTTTTACCATCTCGCAGCTTAGACCTACCCCTTGGTTACGCATGATATTAGGTCTTTATATTCATCTATGAATCCATATCGTCCTAGTATCAGAGCTTGGCTATTTTCAAAGCTGGATTATGTTACTATTTTCTTTGAGTAGTTTGTTATTATTCTCATGTGATAGAAGTTCTTAGTTTGACATTAGAGTTTGGAAGTTGACAAGTGTTGAAGAAAAACTCAGTGCCTTATTTTCCTCTATTTCCTATACATAAAATAGAGTGCAATTGTTTGTTTATTCATTATGTATAGAATCATAGTAGTAGGAAGTGGTAGTTATTGTTCTACTGTTGTTATTCACGAAAAGAACTTTATGTGGTGTTTAAAACATCAATTTTGTAAGTTAGTTGAGAATGTCAGATTTAAGTGTCTAAGAAACTTTGGGAAATCAAGAAAGTGGTACTAAGCATAGCTAAGGACAAGAAGGAAGCTCTACACCTCAGTCAGTGGGTGATCACTTTGATAACCTTACCAACTTAGTAGCTAGTTTGGTAACTGTTATCCAAACAGATAAGCAACAAGCTAGAAATAGCTCTACTAGAGAATGTGAGTTGCAAGAGCGAGGCAATGGTCAATTTGGCCAAGTTAATGCCTCAACTTGACCGCCTCGAGCTAAAAGAATTGGTAAGGAAGTTAGATGAAGGCTAGCGCTTGAAGAGATTGAGAAAGAAATGGAAGGAGATAATGAAGCAAAGGAGTATTATGAGGCTGAAGAAAGAAATGTATAAGCCCCTGGAGTCAAAGGGTTAAGGATACGTGTTCTAAGCTTTTCTAGAAGTGGTGATGTTAAGGACTACCTAAATTGGGTAAATGGGATTAAAAAGTAGTTTAAATACCATGACGTATCCAATAGTGCAAAGGTTAGACTTGTTGTATTGGAGTTCACTGGTTATGCTATCTTATGGTGGAAGAACTTGCAAGCCACCTAAAGAAGGGAAGAAGAACGAGAGATTAGGAGTTGGGATAAAATGAAGAGGGTTATGAGGAGAAAATTTGTGCTAAGTTATTATTTGTAAGATGTCTTCAAAAGGTTGCAAGAATTAGGGCAAGGAGGGTTAAGTGTAGACACTTATGTTAAGGAATTCAAAATGTCAATGATATGATGTGAAGTCATTGAGTTAGAGGACCGAACTGTATCACGATTCATGGATGGACTGAAGTATGAGATTGGTGATATTCTGGAAACCTTGGATATTAGAATGCTTGATGATGTAATCCAAGCCGCCCAAAGGATAGAAAAGTGCTGAACAGGTAGGTTCCGACCACCCATCAACCAACCTAACAATAGCCGATCTATTCCAAGCAGACCTATACAAATAAAACTAAGTAAGGTTACTAAGATCCGACTTACTCAGATTACCCGAGCAAAAGAGAAGGAACCCCTAAGGAGGTTTGAGAAAGGCCACAGTTCAAGGAGGAAGATGAGTAAGATCAAGTGTTTCAAATGCCAAGGCTTTGGACACATGGCCACTTAGTGTTTGAACAAAAGAACGATAGTGATCCGAAGCAAAGTGCTGACTGTTTTAGCTCCTTTAGTGTTAAGGAAGATGATGAGTGCCAGTCCTATACCCGAAGACAAATAGAGGGAGAATCTCTTCCATATTAGGTGTAAAGTGAATGAGTCCTTATGTACGCTAATCGTTGACAGTAGAAGCTGTACTAATGCCACCTCTACATTTATGGTCCAACAATTAAAATTGCCAACCAAGCCCTACCCAAAGCCTTATAAGCTACATTGGCTCAGTGATAAATGAGCCCTACAGGTGAACAAATAGATTTCCGTGCCAATCTGCATTAGCAATTACCGAGATGAAGTACTCTATGATGTGCTACCCATAAATGTGTCCCATATTCTACTTGGGTTACTATGGATGTTTAATCGAGCAATTATGTATGATGGAAGAAGGAATACATGCTCTGTAGAGCATGAAGGCAGGATGAAAAAACTGAGTCCTATGATTGCCATGCAAGTAAACGTCATGTAATCCTAACTGAGCCGAACCTTAAAGAAAGAGGCATTAGTAATAACCCGAGCCAAGTTAAAAAGAAAGATGGTGCTTAAAAGACCGACCTATCTGTTGATCTGAAGAATACTAGAGATGAGATCCGAGGAGAAGGAGCTACTTGTCAAAGTAAAACCCTTTTAGAGGAGTTTTCTGACTTGTTTCCAAAGGAGCTACCGAAAGGTCTGCCCCCAATCTAAAGCATCGAGCATGCAATTGACTTACAGTTAGGAGCCATACTGCCAAACAAGCCTACCCATAGGCCAAATCCTAAATAGGCTGCTGAGTTATCTACAAGATTCTTTTGGCTAAGAATGATAAGAGATGTACATTTCGTATTAGAAAGATGTGCAACCTATTGAAAGGTAAAGAGTCGAGTCGAGTCGAGCTGAGCAAGGACACTATCTACCATTGCCTATCCTGACCAAACTATAGTCTAAGTTGAGTATGGACTTCATGTTAGGATTACTAAAGACATCCTAAGTGAAGGACTCTATTATGGTAGTTGTGATTGATTTATCGAGATGGCACATTTGGTGCCTTGTTCCAAAATTAACGACCCTTCGACTATCTCTTCTCTTTTCTTGCAAGAAGTTGATGCCAACCGCGACCAAGAACAAACAAGACTAGTCACTAAATGGTTTCAAGCTTGCAGAAAGCTCGAAAAGGGTCAATAAGGAAAGGTACAAAAGGGTAAAGAAATGAAGAATGAAAACAGTAAGCAAAACCCATGAATAGCTCTAAAGTATATGATGCACGAATTCGTCCAATGAGGTTACTCGCCACTTAAACTTGCTTAAGGGAAAGGATAAGAGTGATGCCGAAAGTAAACAAACAGTGTTTACGCAAGGAAGAAAGTACTCAAGTGTATTAAAGATAATCCGATCTGTTACAGCTACAAGTATAAGAGTATTTATACTCGTAAGTTAGGGCAACTTGCCTAAAAAGGAAAAGATAAAAAGGACATTTCCTAAAGAAGTAATGTACATGATACAAAAGGATAAAAATAAATATATAAGGAAAACAATCATTAGTGTTACAAATTCCACACATGATACCGTACACATAGCAATGCTACATTGGTAAGGTTGTTAGGAAATGTGGACAAAAAGTACGAATAGATAGGTTTGTCTGAGCAGGGATGGCTTAGTCAATCTGGTCTCTTTCTCTCGGCTTCTCAACAAGGAAGATGTCGAGTAATTAGTCGGCTCAACATTAGAGAATAATCATCAACTCAGCATACCACAAAGCAATGGGCAGTCATACAGCACGGCATTAAAGGTGACTCGGTAAGGAAGTATTTGGCTTTGGTAGGGATTGGTTAGAATAGGACGATTCATTGTGCTAGCTCCTTTAGTCCTTGGGCTCGGCTACAGGTAAGAGGTCTAGTAACCTGATTCCCATTATTTCCTCTGGGTTGTTTTGGATTTGGGGTCAAATTTGAATGGTGTTCACTTAGTTCTTCGTTAGGATGATATGAACTGAGGTCGGCAATGTTAAAGGTGTCAGAAACCCCATAGTCCCCAGGCAGTTCCAACCTATAGGCGTTGTCACTGATTTTCTAGAGGATTTTGAAAGGTCCTTCCGCTCTTGCAAATAATTTGTTCTTCCTTTTGTTCGAGAACCGTTCCTTGCTGAGGTATAGCCAAACCAAGTCTCCCAACTGAAATCGTTTAGCCGACCTACCTTTGGTCTTTTCTCTCATTCTTCTAGTAGCTTGGTCGATGTATCGAATGACCTTATCATATATGTGTTGAAGAGATTGTGCACTGGCCGAGGCATCAAGGTCCTCTTCCTCTTGCACAAGTGTTGGTATAAAGGCATAGTCGAGGGGTAATTCGGGATTAAATCCATAAACCACCTTGAAGGGAGTCTGCTTACTAGTGTCATGTACGGTTCGATTATAGGCGAACTCAATCACTGGCTGGTAGATGTCCCAATCAGCCAATTCTTGCCTACTGTAGTTCGAAGCAGTGACCCCAATGTACAATTAACCACCTCTGTTTGGCCGCCAGTTTAGGGGTGACGTGAGGTATTGAAGAGTAATTTAGTTTTCAACCAACACTACAAGGTTCTCCAAAAATGGCTCAAGAACTTTGGGTCTCTGTCGAAGACTATACTTCTTGGTATGCCATGTAACCATACAATCTTCTATAACAAAAGAGAAACGATAGCCAAAGTGTCATTAGTTTTGGTACAAGGCACAAAGTATGTCATCTTACTAAACCAATCCATGATGACCATTACAGAATCTTTATCTCGATCAATTCGCAGCAATCTAAGAACAAAGTCCATACTTAATTTAGTCTGTGGCTTTGTCAAAACAGGTAAGGGCATTGCTTTCCCTTGTTCAATTCGGTACTTAGCCTTTTTACACACAGCATAGCTTTTGACAACTCAATGCACATTTCTTCACATTCTCGGCCAAAAGAATCGGCCATTCAATAGTTCACAATTCCTTCTCTCTCCAAAGTGTTCGAAGAGTCCTCTACTATGGGCTTCCCTAATTAATAATTCCCATAGGGAATAAGTCGGCACACACAATTTCCCTCCTCAGAACAGATAGCTATCCTCCACATAATACTCGTCCATTCTCCTTCCATCTATGTATTGCGAAATTATTGGTTCAAAGTGTAGATCCCCGAAGTACTATTCTTTGATACTTACGAAACCAAACAGCCTGGTTTGCAGTTCTGATAAAAGTGCATGTCTCCTTAAAAGAGCATCTGCAACTGCTTTGCTCTTTCCTTACATGTATTTAATTACAAAATTGAACCCCTCAAGGAATTTATCCCATCTCGCCTGCTACTTCGACAACTTGGTTTAGTTTCAAAGGTACCTTAGTGATTCATAGTCAGTATATATGACAAATTCTCTCGGCAGTAAGTAATGTTGCCACACTTACATTACTTAGATCAGTGTCAAAAGTTTCTTATCATACATGGAGTAGTTTAGCTATGGTCCTTAGAGCTTCTCACTGTAGAAGGCAATTGGTCGGCCTTCTTGCATCAGGATAGCGCCTATTCCAACATTTGATGCATCACATTCCAGTTCAAAAATTTTGTCGAAGTCAGGTAATACTAACACCGGAGCAAAGGTCAATCTTTCTTTTATGTCAAAAAAAGTCCTCTCCTCCCTTTCTCCCCATCAAAAGTTAGTATTCTTCTTTGTTAACTCGGTAAGTGGTACGGTGATAATGCTAAAATTCCTGATAAACCATTTGTAAAATGAAGCTAGTCCATGAAAACTTCTTACATTGACATAAGTAGTAGGAGTTGACCACTCGACAATTGCCTTGATCTTCTCATCATCAACTCGCAGCCCTCCTCCACTAATTACATACCCCAAGAATACCACTTTCTCCTGGCAGAAGTAACATTTCTTCAAATTGCCGAATAGTCTCTCAGCATGAAGGATATCCAGGACTACTCTGAGATGTTCACAGTGACTTAGCATGTCGGTGCGTGCTGTAAACTAAGATGTCGTCAAAGTATACTACGACACACTTCCTTATGAGATGTCTCAACATATGGTTCATAAGTCTCATGAAAGTGCTCGAAGCATTTGACAAGTCGAAGGACACGATCATCCACTCGTAAAGTCCATATTGAGTCTTGAACGCAGTCTTGAACACAGTCTTCCACTCGTCTCCTAGTCTTATGCGGATTTGATGGTAGCCAGATTTAAGATCAATCTTGTTGAAAATCTTGGCTCCACTCAGCTCATCCAACATGTCTTTTGGCCTCGAGATCGGATATCTATATTTGATCATGATTTTGTTCACGGCTCTGCTGTCAACATACATTCGCCAAGTTCCATCTTTCTTTAACACTAGAAGTGCAGGCATAACATAAGAGCTGAGACTCTCTCTCACATAACCTCTCTCTAGCAACTCATTGACTTGACGTTTAAGTTCAGAAGCCTGGTCTGGATTCATTCGATAAGCTAGCTTATTCGATAGTACAGCACCGGGTACTAAGTTAATACAGTGCTCTATGCCTTGAGTTAGGGGCAATCCCTCAGGTAACTATTCGAAGAACAGGCCGACATAGTCATCTAGTAACTCCTTGACTTCCTAAGGAAGCTCACCTCGCTCCGTCACTTCCAATAGTCACCTGACTAATAATAAGGTCAGCTCTTTCGCATTGATGGCCTCTCGGAGCTCGGCTCGACTCATCACTAGAGCTTTCTTTTATCCGTGAGCGAGTTTCGTCTATAGCTTATGAACTTCTCTCGGCAGCATCGGATTCAGCGTGATCTTCCAGTCATCCTTTTCTAACATATACACGTTCTTATAGCCGTCATATATAACTCTCCTGTCAAACAACCACGATCTACCCAGCAACACATGGGAAGCGCACATAGGCAGCACATCGTAGAGGATCTAGTCAAAGTAATTCCCTATAATGATTGGCAGCAATATTTGCTGAGTGACATGTAATGCTCCTTTCTCACTCAACCAGTGCAACTTATACGGTGTAGGATATGTAACAGTCGGCAGCTTCAGTTTTGAAACAAGATCAGCCAATGCCACATTGGTGCAACTTCCATTATCCACAATGAGAGCACGCATCCAATCATTCACCTTACAGGAGAAATAAAACAAATTCTCCCTCTACTCCTCCTCTCGTAAGGGTTCCATACTCATAGTATGTCAGACAACCATGAGTAATTGGTCTAAGTCTTCAAGAAATGCATCTTCCTCAATTAGTTCTTTCTCGGCATTTTCCTTCTCAGCAATAATCTCCTCCTCCTCGGGTTCCTCATCTATGCTCTATAGTTTTAACTTCAGGATGTCTCTCTTAATGACCATCGTCCTTCAATTTAAGCACTGAGCAGTCATATATCCAAACCCTTAACACTTAAAGCACTTGATTTGGCCGGTCTTCCTACCAGACCCTTGCCCCTTCTCATACGTTCAGGTCAACACTACATCTTTAGGTCATCTTCAGGTCAGCCTTTCTACTAGGCTTTGACATCAACTCTTCTGCTCGGTTAGTTACTAAACTGAGCTTGGTGACTTGCCTGTCTTGGTTGGTTAGTCGGCATTCTAGTCGTTACTTAGCTCCTTCTTTGTCTCTCTACTCGTTGGGCAATCCTAACAGCTTCGTCCATCATGTCAAATCGTTGGAGCTCCACAATGTCTCGATATCTCCTCTTAACCCAGTGATAAACATTGAGACTGTTTGGGGTAGTGGTTCCGTCACTTTGTATCTTATCATAAGCATTTAGAATTCTTGAACATATTCATCAGCTGTTCGGCCTCCTTGTCTCAACTCCTGAAGCCGAGTGAAAGTATCTTAAAGATAAGTCTCCAGCATGAATCTGTTTCTGAGTAACCTCTTCATCTCGACCCAGGTTTTAATCTCTCGGTGCCCCTCTCTTTTTCTGATGGCCTAAAAATTCTTCCACTACATTGTGGCATATCCGGAAAATTCAACAGCAATAATCTTTACTTTCTCATAATCCTCATATTGATAGTAATCAAATACACGCTCCACCTTCTCTTCCTAATCCGGATATTCATCAGCATTCCCAGATCCATTGAAACTCAGAATCTGAAGCTTCACGTGGTCGGACGCTCTGGGGACTCATAAACGTTCTCTTCAAAATACTCTTCTTCTTCCTCATCAAGCTCTCTCGGGCCTATCTTTCGCCTTACTCGTCTGCCAGCTCCTCTACCTCGAACTGGTTGAGCTGGGTTCTGACCTCTAACAGGTTGAGCAACTTGCAGAGTGTTTTGCGGGACCTCAGTAGGTTAGCAAGATAGGGCATGAACAGCTTAGATCAGATCTACCAAGAGGTTAGCTACCTCATCGAGTCTCTCGTCGGTACTTCTAGGAGTTCCCTAAGATTGTTATCCATGGTGAATAACTCCACTATCATCACCAGCATTAACATTCATACTTTGATCTATCATTTTTTCTTACAAATTTAAATTCAAACAAACACTTTAGAAAGTGAACAGCTAATAATACAGCAGTCAAATGAACACAGTAATTTACTCTATTTCTCACACATAAAACAGAGTATTACAGAATTCAAGAAGAACTAACTACAGCTTACACAAAACCTTCGCTCTAATACCAAGATGATGTGAATCGTAACCAAGAACAGACAAGGCCGGTTGCTAAATGGTTCCAAGCTTGCAGAAAGCTCGAAAAGGGTCAATAGGGAAAGGTATGAAAGGGTAAAGAAATGAAGAATGAAAATAGTAGGCAAAACCCATAAATAGCTCTAGAGGATATGATGTACCAATGGAACTTCCGAGGACTCACGATACAATTTGATGTGACATACAAATTCATCCAATAAGGTTACTTGCTACCTAACCTTGCTTAAGGGAAAGGATAAGAGTGATGCCGAAAGTTAACAAACAGTGTTTACGCAAAAAAGAAAGTACTCAAGTATATCGAAGATAATTTGATTTGTTACAGTTACAAGTACAAGGGTATTTATACTCGTAAGTTAGGGTAACTTGCCCAAAAGAGAAAAGACAAAAAGGTCATTTCCTAAAGAAGCAATATACATGATATAAAAGGGTAAAAATGAATATACAAGGAAAACAATCATTGGTGCTATAGATTCTACACATGATACTGTATACGTAGCAATGCTGCACTGGTGAGATTGTTAGGAGATGCAGATAAATGGAGGACACTATGGAGACAAATGGAAACCAAGCTATTGTACAACACGTCTTGCCACCCATAGACCGATGGACAAACTGAAGTTGTTAATAGAACCGTAGGAACTTTGCTACGGGTTACTATCGAACAAAACATGGCCCATTAAGATTTGTGTCTGCCAATCATTGAGTTTGCCTACAATCGGACCGCCCATAACATAACAAACATGTCTCCATTCAAGGTCACATATAGGTTTAACCCCGAGCTTGCAATAGATTAGGTACCGCTGTCGAAGCTAGATGATGATTCGTTAACTATAGAAAGGGTCAAGGCCATTAGAGCTATGCACCAAAAGGTCGTAGAGCAATTAAGCCAAGTTAATACCAAGCTTGAGAGGTAAGGTCAAAGACGAAAGAAGAGAGAATTTCAACCAGGTGATTTGGTTTGAATGCATCTCAACAAGGAATGATTCCTAAACTTAAGGAAGAGCAAGTTGTCTCCCAAAGTCGACGGATCCTACAAAGTGCTTGAAAAGATCAATCTTAATGCTTACAGGATTGAACTACCTAAAGGATATGGAGTCTCAAACTCTTTCAACATTGCCGATCTCCAACCCTGCACTCCTAAGGATGAGTAACCCAGAGCTAAACCAGATTTGACCCCAAATCTCAAACAACCCGAAGGGGATGATAGAAATCAAGGACCAATCACGTAGTCTTGAACCCGAGGGCTTGCTCAGATGGTTCATCAAGCTATCTAAGGTGAGTTAAGCATCAAAAAGTAGTGCTTACCACAGTCTAACCTGCCGAGCTACTTTGCTTCCTACATCATCCACTGAGTTGTCAAGGTAACCAATCGATGTGCCAAGATAACCTCTCCATCACGTAACATTCCCAGCATCAAATCAAGATACTATCAACCTGACTACTATTGAAGCTGGGCTAACAAATGCTAGGAGCCAACCGCATAAAGCCGAGTCGAATGTGAGTCACTCCTAAGCCAACCTTTGTCTACTCCTACAATCAGAGCTACTGAACTATCGACACCAACCGGACTAAATCAAGATTTACCCCTGCTCGGCCCACAGTGTTATTGAGACCATAGAATGAGCAAAATTATGGGTGTACTATCCTTTTCTAATATCCACACTGTCTTTATTGCCAGCAGATATTTTTTTTGCACGATTACACTGATTCCTCTAAAAATTATCCTCTTTTCCCTTACTAGTAAGAATCTTTTTTTATAATTTACTCTCACCTAAGATTTACCCTAATTGAGTCATATAAATAGTACCATATTGTAATAGTTGCAATAATAGTTATGATATTGAATTTTTCAAACATACTCTCTTAAGTTAAGTATTCTGTTACTTACTCTTGAGCTACTCTTATCTAGCCCTTTGAGCATTAACTAGTGGTGAGTAACCTCTGATCTTACTTATGTATCATATCAAGTGCATCTTGAGCTTGTGTGAGGCATCGGCACGTCATATCTAACGTCGATGCATGGGAACCCCTACTTATCTTTCGACTATCATTAACTTTTCGAGCTATCTTACAACTTAGACCCACTCCTTGGTTATACGTGATATTGGGTACATGTGTTTATCTACGAATCCGTATCAACACTACTATAGATTGTTTCCCATAATGACAAGCTATGTTTTTACAAATGAAGTTAATAAAAGTGGTTGAGTCTAAGCACTAGACACATTGCTTAATTGCATAAGAAAAAACAAAGGCATAACAAAATAATACAAATTAGCAAATTGAGGGAGTGTAATATGATGAAAAATGGGATGAGAGAGATACCCATATGCAATTAAAGAAAGTGAGTTGATAAATGGAGTGAATTGAGAAGAGCATCTTACATGCAGAAATGGCAATGAATAAATCAATTAAGAATTGACACAATTGCTCATGTCTTGGTAACCTTCATCACCTTGGGGAGAAAGACATATGTTGACTAATTTTAAGTTAGAAAACCTAAGGAACAAGAATTACACAAACCTCCTCCTAAGACAAGAGTAGCTAGATAAGAGTGGTTGCAATATGTGTAACCTAAGTGATGGAAAACATTTTCTTGAACATGATCATGTTCAATCCTTTATGTTTTGCGTATTATGCTTTTAGCATGGATGCCATTAGCAATTTGTTTCCTTTATTTTATAGTTTTTTTGTCTAAGAAATTTATGTTTTCTATAATTTTTGCATAGGATTTTGATTAATGATTTGAATTTTATGCTGATACAAATGGCAATAGTATCATGAACATACATCTGAAAATAGTGGTAAGCAACCTATCATTGAAGTACTTTCTAGTTATAGACTATAATCCTCATAGTTTACTCTAAAAGAAAGATGTATTAAACCACCCTTCAAAGATAATATTCATACTAGCCAATGTTTTCGCGACACGACAATTTCATGTTGCATAGCCACCAAAACATGACTCTAATATCATTGTTATATGGTCCATATGATGTTTTGATTTGAAATTAACAAAGTACGACTAATTTTAGATTCAACATGTAGAAAAAATAAATAAAATTACCTAATATAGTGTCACATCTCGGCATAGCACAAGATGTACCATCATACAGGAATACCTATTTATACTTAACATAAGTTCTATTTATAAAAAAAGAGTATTATAACAAAGTTCAGCTTAACATCTATTTATACAAAAAATTACATCTAACAAACTTAACTAAACCAAAAATACAGTACTTTTTTTTTATATATACAGATCATTTATAGAACTAAGAATAAAATATAACAAAACTTCTTTAAAAGTAGCTAACTCTGTCTTACACGCTCTCAAAAGACTTTTTCTCCTAATTGATGCTACTCTGTTAGTTCTCTTCATAACCTGAAGATATACAAATATCCCCTTAGCTCTCTGTGAGCTAAGTGATAGTGAATAAAACAAAACATAGAATGTACGTATGTACATACATTCGTACAGATCAGTACTATAAGACATTCAATCTCGTAACCCGAGTTATTAATACAAACTGTTTATGCAGAAAATCTGTGCTATGCTCATACATGAGGCATGCATTGATACCGATATCCTATACTTTTCTAATTCCTCATCCAGTTAGTCGACATACCCAAGTATTTAGATACAACGTTCAGGAACCTAAGGCAACAAGGAGCTGCTTAGAAGTAAGACCCCCCAACAAAAACCACCCTTTGTGGTTTGAAAATCCAATGCATAATCAATCACTCAATGTGGCCAGAATAAGTTGAGCAATGCATTTTATATGTCCCAAAGCTAACTCAATAATTTTCAAGCTTTTTAGAAACTCAACCCATACGTCTTTTTATGCCATGCCATGAATGCAGTAAACGGTACAGTAACTTAGTATTAAGCACGAATCTCAAGTTCCACGTTATAAGCAATTTAACTATCTCAACTTTAGCTTTGTTTCTCAACGTTATATTACATTTCTTTGCATAGGGCTCGCTTGGGCAAATACCCTAAAGAACAGTTCAATTTCCAAGTTTTCCAAACAGAAATACATATTGATGAATCAATCATACAGAAGGAAGCAATTCACTTTTTCAACATACATTCAATAGAATCAAGTATCCAATCAATCCAGTGCGTCATTATAATTCATAACACAACTAACTCTAAGTCAAGTAGATATAGGTCTATTTGCACAAAAATAAAAATTTCCACTTACTCGAGCTCGATAGTAGCGTAAAATCCTAAGCTTCACAATGTGGTCATTCCTCACCTATCACACTTAGAAAAATACATACAGACCCCAGGTCAACTACCGGGTTAATACTAAGTTCTTATGCATTTTCGCTATTGCACTTCTAAGCTTAATCTGATTGTATCTTATTCGTTTCTTATCCGATTTTAGTAAACTTTATATCATTATGATTGTTATTCTAAGTACTATTAAGATATCTTAAGAATCATAACTAACCAATATCTCTAAATATCAAAAATACCCTTTCGTGTTACTGATTCGACCGTATATTATTGTAACTTCGTAATTAATTCAATTAAATCCTAAATCTAAATTAAAAGTCATAAAATTCCTCATTCTCCAAGCTGGTTAGCGTTCATTATGTACTCCAAAATACTAATCCTTTACATATTTAACAAGTATCGCATTAGTATTAATTTCTATATCATATATTAAGCTAATATATAGGTTTATATTATGAAAATACATAATAAATAGTATACGAGCTCGATTCATTCCACAAAAAATCCTATAGACTCATAAAAACATGTAGTTTAATTATTGACCATGAATTATACTACAATAGTTATTATATATTTTTATGAAAATAGCAATTTTAACTCAAAATTAAGAAAAATTAAGCGAACAAGTAAATTTAATCGCAAAATAACATTCAAGTGTCCCAAACATCATTATGAACATCCAAAAATCATAATATATAGGGCTTATACTTTGATTTTGTTAAAAATAAATCAATTCACTAAAATAGCGAAATTGCCAATTTTATCCAAAATAATTACAGTAAATAGTAACATAATTATTTTTAAAAATTCTTATTACAACAATTAAATAAATATATTGAGTATGTCACATGCAAATTTTCAACTTGAAAGAACATTATTTACTATTTCTAAAATTTAATTCAATTTTCGTCCAAATAGAGCTATTTCTTAAGGACTTTATATTTCAAATAATTATTTCACTAACATAAAATTATTACGTTATTCTACACATAAAATAACTAAAAAAAAAATAAGTTTCATAATTAAATGATATCATTTGCTATTTTTAGAAAAATTGTAAAGTTTTGGTCGGAAATTTGGTTTACTTAAACCGACCGCCTTTAGCCACCCAACCTTGTCGAAACACCCTCTCTAGTGGTGCTTTTCTTGACTGTAGAAGGTCACCACAACTGGACACCAATAGCTTATCGAACTGGCTTGATCAAATTCTGTACCCTATTTTTTATCTAATTTTCTTTTTTTTTTTAATTTGTTTCGAAATTTTTTTGAGTGATTTTCTATTTTTTCTAGACTTCCAAAATGTTGTTTTTGAAGTGTATAACTAATTGGATAAGAATTTATACTAATTGAACATATGGCTTACATATGTCATTTTTTTTTTAATTTTCAATGCATAAGGTATCATTTCCTCATTTCTTTGCTTTTGACTCATCATTCAAATTAATCCTAAGCTGCCACATAGGTATGATGACTCATCCTTGCATTTTTTATTAATTTTCCAATTTTTAATATTAATTTACCTTATTTAAATAATAATTTCTTATTATATACATGTATTTAATACAAACAATGCATGTTCTATGTTAATACATGTATAATTCAACTTCTTTTATTATTTCTATAAGTTAAATAACTTATCTCTAATATCCCGTTATATCTAAATGCTCGAATTTTATATTTTTTCGATATTTATTGACTTTAGCGATAAATTGATGTTTTCTTAAATTAATATTTTTGTATAGCTTATTTTGAAAAATTGACTTTACTTGAATGACTTCATCTAACTTTTCTAACCTTATTGTGAAGTTTAAAATTAAACAGATATCTTAAATCGGCGCCCTAAATTTAAGGACTCGGATCTTAGGATAATCATATGAGCTCGAAATCTTAGGTATTACATCTAGTCTAATACAATTGTCATAAGTTTCACACCATCAAATAAACGTTGTTTATCCTCTATATTGTCATTATAATAGAGAAATTTTATCGTTTGAATGAAAGTGGACTACAAAAAGGCATGTTAAAATTTCGAATGGAAGGTTAAGAGAAGTCTACAAATGGTAAGCACCAATTATTACAGAGTAATGCCAATGGCACACCAATTAGTAAATGAGCAATCTCTTAAAAATGAAGAATATTGACCAAAAAGTGTTAGTAAAGCTCAACTATTACGTTGCCAAATAGACTACCCATATGTAAACCACCCATAACACCATATGAAAGACCTTCTTATGTACCAATTAATTTCAAAATCAAGTTAAGGTAACATCACATATATTGCTCAGAAGATAAATTACCTAAAAATAAGATTGTAATATAAAGCTAACTCTGTAGGTTATATTTGTTGCTAGTAGAAAAATTATTATTGATGTTAGCAATAAAGAGTTGCTGAGCCTATTATGAACGTTCTCTAAATAGCCCATCAATCAATAAGATTTTCTTTTTGTAAGTATTTAAACGATTAATTTTTTGGAAAAATGGTGATATTGTTCTATACAAAAGTTTGCTTCAGTATACATGTTTTAGAGATTTTTGATACATGGGATTGAACTTTTCAAGCATAAGTTTCAATTTATATTAGCAACTATACTCAACTTGCATTGACAATTCGCATAATTGGAAATTTTCATGTGCAAAGAAGTCTTAAAAAAAGGTGCAATTAATATAGACAAATTTATTGATAACATGCATTCCTTTCGTAGTTAAGTCCAAATTACATCTAATTTACACACCATTTGAGCTAATTGTAAAAAGACACAAAATTTTTACTAACAATAGAAGCACATAAAAAGAATAAAGCATGGTTTAGCTTATAAATAAAAAGCGATCAAAAGGAAGGGTATCCAAAAAAACAAATCTACCTTGATTAGGGTGCAATTGTTACATCTAGATATGAGCTTCTTACTAGATTTCATTTAGCAACACTTCTGAGTAGATCATCGTGGCCTATTATTTGTGTCATCCTTTCTTGTTTTCTTCTTAATCAAGTGATTTCTTTTCAATCAAGGGTTAGGGCTTTGAAGGGTCTGGTAAGATTAGGACTAAGGCTTCAACATCCAACACTATGCAATGTCATTTCCCCTTTGTCTTTCATATTTTAATTTGTTTCATCATTCAATTTGAGAGAGGTATTTTAGTCATTTTAATTTTATTAATTTCTTATTCTCGATTAAGTTTTATGAACTAAACAATGTAATATAATTCCATTGCACTTGACTAAATACTATAATATCTACTCACCGCTTACTAAAAGTCTATTCCATTCCTTATTATATGCAATTTCATTTTCTTTTTATTCCGTTCAACAAACTAAAAGGGTCGTATTTAATGTAGAATTGATGCAGCAATGCAAACCATTATTTGATTTTATTAGAAAAGATAACCAAAATGAGACAAACTTGAAAAATCAAACTTCATGAACCAAAGAAAAATTACATCTTGTTGAAAATACATAACTTCCTCAAGGCCTTCATTGGGGATAAAGACAACCAAACTACATGTACTTTTAACTTTGGGCAATTTAGTATCTAAACTGTTATTTTTTGTGATTTAGTGTTTTTTCTTTTAGTTGGGTTTCAATTTAGTGTCTTTGTTAGTAGTAAAATTAGCGGTCATTACAGTTTTTTGTATTTTAGTGTCTATATTTTAGTTATGATTGCATTTTGATATTTGTACTATGAAACCTGTACTTGCATGGCTAAGTTTGGTAGTTGATTTAGGGCATTCAGAAAGATAATTCGATTAAGTTAAAAATTTACAAGGAGTTTAGTAATATTAGTTAAGGAGTTCCTATAGGTTCAGAATTTAAAAAAATATAATAAAATATTAAAAATATAATTAGAATAGTGAGAATTTACTATATTATTATATAGTTGTCGATAACGTACAAAGTACGTTTAAAAAATTAATGAACACTTATAAATAAATTATAAGAGTAATATAATTAATATTGTACATAAAAAAATATATTAAAGGGAAAAGTAAAAAAAAAAAGGTCCTTAACATTTACAAAAGTTTGCAAATAAGTCATTTTAATTGTCATTTAGGTTTCTAATGTTTGAAAAAATTTGCAAATTAGTCCTTTTTTATTAATGGTAATAACTTATTATTTACATATTAATATATGCTAACATTCTATTAATCCACGTATTTCTATTAAATAAATAATGTAATAAAATATTAAAAATTAACTAAGATATTATAGATACCCTATTTTTACCATCCCTTTAGCCCCTTTCCTTTAATTTTATTTTTTTTTAGAATATGGTAAGTGGTCCTAATTTAGGAAAAAAATACCAAAAAATATAAAAATTAGAAAAATGCAAAAAAGTAGAAAATTTACAAAAAAAAAAATTTTTAAAAGAAAATTTAGAAAAAATCACAAAAAGTAGAAGATTTAGGATAAAATTAAAAAAGAAAAGTATAAATAAATAAATAACAACAATAATAAAACTTTTAGGTAGTTTCATATAATAGGATTTTTTAATTTAGGTTTAGTGTTTTAAGGTCCTTAATTAGGAGAAGGTTATTGGGCTTAGACTTAGATTCAAATCTAGCAATCTAACTTATGCTTAGATTTCACATATGAATAAGACACAAGCTAACGACCTAACAGTAATACACTTAGATTTACACATTAGTTTAGCTTCGAAATCACGGGTTCGAATCTTACCAAAGGTACAAAGTACCTTTTTATATTTCTCCATAAAACACATCGCTATATGTTGGGATAACATTGGGTCACATGTCTACTACGAACACGTGGTATTGCCTTATTAGCACCTCATGACACATGTTGTGCCACGTGTTCAACCATGGCATAAGTTCATTGGATCGCTTGGCTGATGTGGCGCTATGTCAATGCCACATCAACAAGCCCTTTTTACCCCTTTCCTTCTTTTTCTAGCGCTTTCCCCAAATTTTGCACATTTTCCCATTGTAAGCAACCTACTTTCAAGTCGTTTTTCTCATTTTTAAATCAAAATATGTCCAGAATCTTGCTTTTTCACATTGCCAACATGGAATACTTTCATTTGAGCACAAAAAACACATCCCAATTTGTTCGTTTAATGAATTAAATTGGGTTCAAAAATGGAATAATGCCAACGACACGTTGGTGTCAACATTGTAGAATTAAAATCATTTAGCAAAAGTAATTAAATTCTGATTTGTGAACTAACTATAAGCAACATTTGCTTCGCCATTATAGACATTCAAATCTAAAGTTTTCTGGAAATTTTTTTCCTGATTTGATCCTCATCATCCTTGTCTCACTTTACACATACAGCTTCACACGTACAACAACATCAACCCCTAATCTCCATCCTTAACCCCAATTTCTTGACCGCAACAAACATACTAATTATCGGCCACAATGATGCAATTGCGCAAGCTCAAACCCTTCGCGTTCTTTCGCTGACATCCATCCAAGCCCTCTCTCCTAAAGTCTCTCTCTCACAATCTCTCTTAATGATCTCTCTCTCTCTCACTATGTTGCTGCTCTCTCTCTCATTATTGCTCATCCATAACCCAATCTCTTAACCAAACAATAGACACCAACAACCTAACCCCCCATAATTATAACCAACAACCAAACTTAAGCCCAATTGCACACCCTCTCTCTTAGTAAACACCATCATTATGTGCCACAATACATACCCTTACACAAACCTTCACCACTGCATGGCCACCTTTGAAAATAACACCTCCATCGCTCCTTGATTGAAAACCGATGCCACAATTGAGTTCGTGGCATCTGAAAAACTAAGATACGCCCTTGCTTTCGCACTTAGTAGTCGCCATCAAGCTCGTACAAACACCACCACCACTATCCACCTTAAAAACCACCCAAATAGCCCCAATGGCCGAAGCGTTTCACTAAAGCCCCATTCTCCAATGAAACTCTCATGAAACCATCCTTTCTTAGTCAAAATACAACTTAAAATCACCACTATTGTACCTCTGACGCAACTATCTTCTTCCTTGTTGCATACATTCATAACACATGATTAGGTTGGTTGACCCCATCCGACCTCAAAGGCCTGCTCCACCAACCCGAGATCCTATGCNGGATAAAGACAACCAAACTACATGTACTTTTAACTTTGGGCAATTTAGTATCTAAACTGTTATTTTTTGTGATTTAGTGTTTTTTCTTTTAGTTGGGTTTCAATTTAGTGTCTTTGTTAGTAGTAAAATTAGCGGTCATTACAGTTTTTTGTATTTTAGTGTCTATATTTTAGTTATGATTGCATTTTGATATTTGTACTATGAAACCTGTACTTGCATGGCTAAGTTTGGTAGTTGATTTAGGGCATTCAGAAAGATAATTCGATTAAGTTAAAAATTTACAAGGAGTTTAGTAATATTAGTTAAGGAGTTCCTATAGGTTCAGAATTTAAAAAAATATAATAAAATATTAAAAATATAATTAGAATAGTGAGAATTTACTATATTATTATATAGTTGTCGATAACGTACAAAGTACGTTTAAAAAATTAATGAACACTTATAAATAAATTATAAGAGTAATATAATTAATATTGTACATAAAAAAATATATTAAAGGGAAAAGTAAAAAAAAAAAGGTCCTTAACATTTACAAAAGTTTGCAAATAAGTCATTTTAATTGTCATTTAGGTTTCTAATGTTTGAAAAAATTTGCAAATTAGTCCTTTTTTATTAATGGTAATAACTTATTATTTACATATTAATATATGCTAACATTCTATTAATCCACGTATTTCTATTAAATAAATAATGTAATAAAATATTAAAAATTAACTAAGATATTATAGATACCCTATTTTTACCATCCCTTTAGCCCCTTTCCTTTAATTTTATTTTTTTTTAGAATATGGTAAGTGGTCCTAATTTAGGAAAAAAATACCAAAAAATATAAAAATTAGAAAAATGCAAAAAAGTAGAAAATTTACAAAAAAAAAAATTTTTAAAAGAAAATTTAGAAAAAATCACAAAAAGTAGAAGATTTAGGATAAAATTAAAAAAGAAAAGTATAAATAAATAAATAACAACAATAATAAAACTTTTAGGTAGTTTCATATAATAGGATTTTTTAATTTAGGTTTAGTGTTTTAAGGTCCTTAATTAGGAGAAGGTTATTGGGCTTAGACTTAGATTCAAATCTAGCAATCTAACTTATGCTTAGATTTCACATATGAATAAGACACAAGCTAACGACCTAACAGTAATACACTTAGATTTACACATTAGTTTAGCTTCGAAATCACGGGTTCGAATCTTACCAAAGGTACAAAGTACCTTTTTATATTTCTCCATAAAACACATCGCTATATGTTGGGATAACATTGGGTCACATGTCTACTACGAACACGTGGTATTGCCTTATTAGCACCTCATGACACATGTTGTGCCACGTGTTCAACCATGGCATAAGTTCATTGGATCGCTTGGCTGATGTGGCGCTATGTCAATGCCACATCAACAAGCCCTTTTTACCCCTTTCCTTCTTTTTCTAGCGCTTTCCCCAAATTTTGCACATTTTCCCATTGTAAGCAACCTACTTTCAAGTCGTTTTTCTCATTTTTAAATCAAAATATGTCCAGAATCTTGCTTTTTCACATTGCCAACATGGAATACTTTCATTTGAGCACAAAAAACACATCCCAATTTGTTCGTTTAATGAATTAAATTGGGTTCAAAAATGGAATAATGCCAACGACACGTTGGTGTCAACATTGTAGAATTAAAATCATTTAGCAAAAGTAATTAAATTCTGATTTGTGAACTAACTATAAGCAACATTTGCTTCGCCATTATAGACATTCAAATCTAAAGTTTTCTGGAAATTTTTTTCCTGATTTGATCCTCATCATCCTTGTCTCACTTTACACATACAGCTTCACACGTACAACAACATCAACCCCTAATCTCCATCCTTAACCCCAATTTCTTGACCGCAACAAACATACTAATTATCGGCCACAATGATGCAATTGCGCAAGCTCAAACCCTTCGCGTTCTTTCGCTGACATCCATCCAAGCCCTCTCTCCTAAAGTCTCTCTCTCACAATCTCTCTTAATGATCTCTCTCTCTCTCACTATGTTGCTGCTCTCTCTCTCATTATTGCTCATCCATAACCCAATCTCTTAACCAAACAATAGACACCAACAACCTAACCCCCCATAATTATAACCAACAACCAAACTTAAGCCCAATTGCACACCCTCTCTCTTAGTAAACACCATCATTATGTGCCACAATACATACCCTTACACAAACCTTCACCACTGCATGGCCACCTTTGAAAATAACACCTCCATCGCTCCTTGATTGAAAACCGATGCCACAATTGAGTTCGTGGCATCTGAAAAACTAAGATACGCCCTTGCTTTCGCACTTAGTAGTCGCCATCAAGCTCGTACAAACACCACCACCACTATCCACCTTAAAAACCACCCAAATAGCCCCAATGGCCGAAGCGTTTCACTAAAGCCCCATTCTCCAATGAAACTCTCATGAAACCATCCTTTCTTAGTCAAAATACAACTTAAAATCACCACTATTGTACCTCTGACGCAACTATCTTCTTCCTTGTTGCATACATTCATAACACATGATTAGGTTGGTTGACCCCATCCGACCTCAAAGGCCTGCTCCACCAACCCGAGATCCTATGCCCTGCTATATTGGTTTGACTTTGTTTGTTCTTTTTTCTTTTCTTTTCGTTTTGTTTTTTCCTTTCTTTTGTTTTATTTCATTATTTATTTATTTCCTGTATAACTTATAAATAAAAAAAAAAAGAGAAAGAGAGAGAGAAAAAAAGGAAATAAAAAAGATAGAGTAGTCCATTTTTTCTATTATTTTTATTCCCAATTAAAACTTAAACAATAAAATAAACAAAAAGGAAGAAAAAAATGTTTTATCACTTAGAAAATCAATTTTCCAAATAAATAAAAATAAAAGGATTTATTCTCAAAATTAGGACTACTTTAAAAATTTTCCAAAAGTAAAACCCCGATTAGGACTCCTTAGAGAATTTCCTTAATTAACATCAATTTGAGTTAAAAACATAAACCTAATCTTTTTTGGAATTAAAATCAACCAACCCACTAAGGATTTTGGAAAAAAATTATGTATATCTAATTTCAACTAGCGGGTACATAAATATCTCCAAAGTGACCTAAAAAATGAAAAAAGTTAGTTTTTCCCTTTTCTTTTAGCTCAAATTACTCAATTTAGTAAAAATTTTTAAAAAATCTAATTTATTTAGTATCAATTTTTAAAAGGTGATTTCAAGAAATTAAATCTAAATTAGAAAAGTCAATAGTACTTGTAAAGGTTAAAAAAATCTAACCCCCAAACTCATTTCTCTAGTTTTCCAAAACCTTTTTATATAAAATCAGTTTTCTTCGCACAAACCTGTGTCTAGATCAAAACCAAATATATCCATTTAGTTTTGACTTAAACCATTACTCGACCTTGATCAGGTGGTGACTCCAAAAGCTTATAAAACTCTTTTTAAAAAACCATTTTTCCTTTAAACTTTAGTTGATGATTAATATTAAATGAGTAAAGTTTAGTATTGATTGGTTTAGGGAAAACCAATAAAAACTAAGAAAAAATAAAGCTTGATAGGTATTAAAAATTACAGTAAAGCATTTTAAAATAATGAAAATTTATACAAATAAAAATGGAAAATGAAAAAAATAAAAATTTACAAAATTGAAAAAAGAATTAAGATAATATATTTAGTAATATACATATATATTAATGTTAATCACATATATATATTAATATCAAATATTTTTCTGTAAGAGCATTTTTTATACTTTTCCTTAATAAATTATATAAAAATAATTAATATTAATTTCTATATGTATATAAGATTAATCATAATATATATATGTATATAAGTATATATATTACTAAATATATTATCTTAGTATTTTTCAAATGAAAATTTTAAAATGTTAAGGACTCAGATAGAAAATGAAATAAACATTAAGGACTTTTTTGTGTTATTTTTTCAATTTAAAATTTAACGACATCAATTAAAATGACGTATTTGTAAACTTTTGTAATAAGTACTTAAATAAAAATTTGCAACATTGAGGATTAAAATAGAAAATGAGATAAACATTAAGGGTTTTTTTTTTGTACTTTTCTCTATATTAAAGACATGTATACACATCGTATATAATAATATGTTAATATATATACCCGTAATTATAAAAAAAACCTGAAATTGGGTAAAATTCATTACATAAATAGATAAAATTGGGAAAAATTATAAAAACTAATAGACAACTCAAGAAACATGTTGGCTGCGTGACAAGTAAGGAAAACAAGATTTGGGATGAAAACCCTCTTTAAACATCTAATTTAAGTCATTACACATGTGTTAGAGGGTAGAAAAAATAAAAACAATCCCAAACCTAATAATAAAAAAAATATCATCTACTATTTTTTAGCAAGTTCCCACAAAAAAACAACTACCTAAAAGTGAGATCGAACCACCACTTGAAGGAGGAGCCATTGTCCAAGCCTACCAACAAGCTCTCTCTCCTTTACCATAGCCAGGGCTCAAGATTTTAGTGAGTTGCCAATTCCCTCAATTTTAATTAAAATTAGAAAAAAAAACTTAACATGTTTTAAAAATTTTTAAATTGGGTTTTCTAAAATATTTTTGCATGAGAAATTCAAATTTTAAATCAAATTTTCGATATTATGAGTGCTACTATATGGTCCTTAAGAAAAATGTCTTGCGCATTGATGTTTAATCGAGTTTTTTAAAACCCAATTAGTATAGTTTCGACTTGAAATTTTATGGTTATACTCTTAAGATGTTATATTTGATATTATGTGGTTGGATTATTGAAATTGAGTCGTTGGATTTTAGGGAAATTTTCATTTTCGCATAAACATTGCACTAAACAAAGTAGTTTTACTAAGGAGCTTAATCAATTCTTTATAAAACAATGGTATAACCTATATTCACCTACATGCAGCAACTAAAAGTGGTTTATCATAAGCTTAGGAATGATGATTTTTAAGTGGAAATGGGTATTTAGTGGTTTAAAGTTAATTCTCTAAGTTTCTAATGCATTTGCAAATTTATGGATGATAAAATGGAGGAAGGTGTAAATGATTGAGGTATTTAGTTGATACTTACTATTTATGTAAGGTTTAGAGTTTTGGAAACTTAAGATACGTTGATGTATACATGAAGTAGTAAGCAGCAGCAGAGTAAAAAACTATGTTAGAAAGTATATTAGAATGTAGTCTAGTAATGAATAATTTGAATATACTAAAATTTGATTTAGGTCAAGAAGTAGGTTATACTTGGACTTTAAGTTAGATCCTTCTTAAATAAAAACCTAATTTTGAATAGTTGGTTAGAACCTTAGTCAAAAACTGGGTCAAAACCTATCTCACTTAAATAAAACTTAATAAATAACTAAGAACTTATATAAGATTATAAACATACTTAATGTTGGAAATAAATTCTTACTTCATTTGGTGATTAAAAACTGAAGTTGTATATTAATTTTTAAGGTTCAATAATGAAGACTACATACACGACTTTTAAGAGCATGTGGCGTTTTGTCCAAGTAAGTTGGGATTGTGACTTTATTACTTGTTGGGATATTATATCAAAGTATATAGAGGTTGTTTTTGTAGATGTAACTTAGTTGCATTTGCACATGTTATGTGTGTAACTAGTAATATGTTTTGTGACGGGAGTTGAACTCCTTAGCTTGCTACTTTACTTGATTTCACGTTGTTGGTTGGTTTGAACTTGCTTTGCCACTCTTAAATGGAACTAATAAAATTTTGACCACTAACCTAATTGGACATATATAACAATCCTTTAGGGAAATGATTAGGTGTGTCAGATCAAATATCGATATCTTCGATAAGGATAGATAAAATCGTTCTTTACCCACTCTTAATTAAATTAAGTGATAAGAGAAAAGGTTGTGGTAAGATTAGGAGTTGGAGTTTGAAGGGAGTCTTGAGAGGTAGTTATTCTCCATTACATAAGCGTAGGTTTAGTTTGGCATGAGTCGTGTTGAAACTCCTTAATCTGTACTAGAGCGGATGTAATTTCTCTAGCCTCATAATAAACCGATTAACACTGTATGATATTACATATGATTGAATAATTGCATTGCATTTCACTAAAAATTAATAACTTTGCTTTTGTCTCACTTACTAAACTAGTTATGCTCACATCCCTATACATTCTATTTCATATATTGACTAAATAGTATAGATGCAACGGTATACCCAATAGCTGGTTAGTTCACTAGGGGTGGGGGAATGAGAAGATATATGGTAGTTGCAGAAAATAGAACACTTTTGAAGTTTTGGTCTTTTGAAAAAATTAACTCGTCTCTTTAGGCATCAATTAGTTTTCTAATGAAGTTTGTAAATATATATATTAAAACTTGTCTTTTGAAACTAACTTTTGAAAATGTACTCTTTTGATGTAAGTATCAGTATGTAAATATAAACTAAGTATGAAAATTATGTACTATAGGATTTCTAGTAAATCTTTTAAAGAAAACACCATAGGTTCTTTTTATAACAAGTACCCTACTCGATTCTTCGGGCTGGTTGAGTTATATTCGCCTTATGTAAGCTATATTTACGATAGCAATTATAAGGTTAATTTCTATCTTAGATTTGTCTATATAGCAGGACTATTATGATTTCACTTGTTCGAAGCATGACATGTACTTTAAATTCGATAAATTTTAGTGTTTATTCACTTGTTAATTTATTTTAAATCAACTTTTGATCTTCCTTAATTAATATATCATTTTCAAAATTAAAATGATTTGTTTGTATCTAATAATTCGAATTGTACGTGATTTCTACATGTGACATTTAATTTTTAGAAAATCTTATAATGTTAAAATCTTAAGATCTATTTTTATTTGAAATTAAGATTTATTATGCAGTTGGTACACGAATCAAGTAAAATTTTAAAATGGTCATAACTTGTAAATCAAATTTCATTTGATTTTATAACATAAATTTTCAGTCTTGGCAAACAATATTCTTCTATATAGTAATATTTTGTTACATATATAGTACTGTTATGATACTAATTTTTGCAACTTTATAATGTCATGATTTATAAATCAAACATTGCACAACTGTAATTATATAGTAGTTTGAAATTTTAAGTTATGTACTACCTAAAAATTGTTGTTTTTAAATCAAAATTATAAGTATACTTATTTAAATCTTTACATTTTCCATATATTACAATTGATCTTATTTTTATGAATTTTTTTATTTTTATTTTAAATGACCTTTATATGTTGTAGACATATTTTTGTTATATAATTTCACTAAAATTTTTTATGATAATATATTATTTTTAAATTTTTATATCCCTTAATGTATTAGTTTACCTTAAAGTTATGTATTTAAAATTATCCATTTCCTTAAGTAAGCTTATTTAAGTCTTTTATTTTATTTTTATGAAAATTAATATGATTTTAATATTATTACCATTACAAAGTTTTAGGAACATAATTTTATAATTTTACAATCACATTAAGAGATATAAAAATTTACAAATATTATATTATTACAATTTTTTTGGTAAAATTATACAGTAGAAACATGTTTACAACATATAAAGCTCATTTAAAATAAAATATAACTAAATTCATAATATCAAGGTTAATTGTAATGCATGGAAATTGTAAAGATTTAAACAAAGACTATAATAATTTTGAGTTAAAAACAACAATTTTTAGATAACATATAATTTAAAACTTTCTTACTACTATATAATTACAATGGTATAATGTTTGATTTGTAAAATATGAGATTGTAAAATTATAGAATTTAGTATTATGACATTATTAGATATTTAACAAAATATTATAATGTAGAGGTATATTCTTTGATAAGTTGGAAAATTCATTTTATAAAGTCAAATGAGACTTGATTTATAAGTTATGATCATTTCAAATTTTACTTAATTTATAACCTAACACGTAATAGTTCTTATTTTCAAATAAAAATAAATTCTTAAGACTTTTATATTTTAAGATTTGCTAAAGTTAAACATCACATGTAAAAATCATTTATGATTGAATTTATTAAATTTAAACAATTTTTTTTAATTTTGAAAATGATATATTAGTGAAGGAAAATAAAAAATTAATTTTAAATAAATTAACAAGTGAAGAAATACTAAAATGCATCCAATGTAAATTATAGACACTAAAATATAATCATAACTAAAGTGTAGATATTAAAATATAAAAAGCTGTAAGCTATAATTACCATTAACTTTAATTTTACCGTCATTAAAGAAGCTTAAAAATAAAAAAATAAAAGAAGAAGAAGAAGAAGCACCAACTTGAAAAGTAGAGACACTTTGACTGTGATTATATAGTCTTTATTTGTTTAGGAATACAATTGCCTCCTAAAATCGCCCATTTCCAAAGTCGCCATAAGCCATAGCAAGTAAACCAGCACACAAAAAAACAAAATAATAAGGAGTAAATAAACAGGCTCTCTAAAGTTTGGGCAATCTTAAGATCCCCAACGAGTCAAGACAGCACCCCGACCTCACAAACCACAATGTCGGATCACCACCGCCACCACCACCACCTACACCGTCCTCACCGCCTCTCTCTCCCTCCACGATCCACCAATCCCCCTCCTTCCACCACCACTTCCCGCCCCTACCCTTTCTACAACTTCCCTCCTTCCACCCCCACTCCCACCCCTTCCAAATCTAAACCCCTCTCTCTCCTCACCACTCCCAGATCCTCCTCCAAACCCTCTTCTTCTCCTTCTATCTCCTCTCTATTCCTGCTCCTCTTATCTCTCCGGTCCCTCTACTCTCTCCTGCCTTTCCTCCGCTCCTCACCTTCCTCTTTCTCTCTATTCCCTTTCTCTTTCCTCGTCTCCCTCTTCTCCTTTCTTTTCACCCTCTCTTTCTCTCTCCTCAATCCCATTTCCCTCTCCTCCAAGACCCCTTTTCACCTCAAGGCTTCCCAATCAAAACCCATATTTTCTCTCTCTTCACTCACCCGTTCCCAACACAAAGTTCTTCTCTTTAAGTCACTTGTTTTAGCAATTGTGTTCCTTTTACGGTTTCAAGCTCTCCGATACTGCGGTACTGCCGCGATGATCCTTGCTGAATTGTCTGGTAATGTCGCAGCGCGGTTTGTTGCCGAGGGCAACTCAGGGGATTTGGGGTATGGTAGGGGGAATAGGAGTTCGAAGTCCCGGGGTTTCTTGGCATTGTTTTTTGGGTTGTTCCTACTGGCTATGAGTTGGGATCGGATTCGTTGTTTTCCGTGCTCTGCTTATTTCGTTGAAAAGTTTGGATTTTCGTTGTTTCCCAGGGAGAATTGTCTCAGAATTTGGCCTATGTTGTTGCCTTTTTCGTCTGGGTTTTTGGGTTGTTATGAGCGGGTTTCTATGAACTGGGGGACTATCCGCCAATTGGGTCGAAAACAGGTGAAGTTGATCGTTTTGTTTTACACAACTGCTGTGCTTTTTATTCCTGCTGTTATAGGTATTTTCATATATGAACATGATGGTGAGAGCATTTCGATCAGTAATTTAGGTTGGCCCCTAGCAAATACTGTGGTTTTTGGAGTATTGTTAAGCGAGAATTACAGTGATGAGAAGTTTGCAAGTATGAAAGATTTTCGAAGGGAGTTTTTAGTTACTTTTGGTTGTACTCTAGTTTTAGAGCTAATTTACTTTCCGGAGCTCTCACTTTGGGGATTATTGCTTTGTGGATTGTTATTGTACATTGCAGTTATCGAACTTGATCCTGTCTATTCAAGATATCTTGAAGTGGGCTTGGAGTCATCAGAGACCATTCCAGTATTAAGTATGAAGCCCATACGTGTTATTTTGAGTGATAGGAAATCACGAAAGATAGCTCTTTTTCTCTTGATTAACACAGGCTACATGGTCTTGGAATTTGTTGTTGGGTTCATGAGCAATAGTCTTGGACTGATATCTGATGCATGTCATATGTTGTTTGACTGTGCTGCTCTTGCAATTGGGCTTTATGCCTCATACATAGCACGGTTGCCTGCAAATGGTCACTTTAATTATGGTCGGGGAAGATTTGAGGTGCTATCTGGGTATGTCAATGCTGTTTTCCTTGTATTAGTTGGAGCACTTATCGTATTAGAGTCAATTGAGAGGATTTTGGATCCTCAAGAAATTTCGACAAATAGCTTGTTGGTTGTCTCCATTGGAGGGCTTGCTGTGAACATAATTGGTTTGATTTTCTTTCATGAGGAGCATCATCATGCTCATGGTGGATCATGCTCACATTTGCACTCCCATTCCAATTCCCACTCCCACTCCCACTCCCATTCACACTCCCATTCCAATTCCCACTCTCACTCCCATCACCACCATCACCAAGATAATTGCAATCAAATTGGACATATCCATGAAGGTCATGGTGAGCATCACGAGTGCATATCTGTGCTTAGTGATTGCCACAAGAACTCATGTTCAGGACAAGATATGCATCATGCCCACCACCATTGTGATCACAGTGGCAATAAGGGTAAAGGGGAGGTTCACGTTATGAAGGATAGTGACTCTCACAGTCACCATGACCATTCTCACCACTCACACTCTGATTCTCATATCAATGATCATCATTGTATTGACCATCACATCATTAAGCCCTCTTCAAAAGATCACTTGTTGGAACATGGTGCAATCAGTGATACTCCTATGCAGTCAGCTGTTTCTTGTACTCAAACACATCATTCAGACTCCCATTTGCTTCCAAAAAGTAGTCAAACAGACCTGAAAAGTCTACATATAATTGAAGGACGAAGCCATCACCACATTGATCATAACATGGAAGGAATATTCTTGCATGTTCTTGCAGACACCATGGGAAGTATTGGGGTAGTTATATCGACTCTCTTGATCAAATATAAAGGATGGCTTGCTGCTGATCCTGCTTGCTCCATATTTATTTCCATTATGATTGTTGCATCAGTTATCCCATTGCTTAGGAACTCTGCTGAAATTTTGCTTCAAAGAGTTCCAAGAGCTCTTGAGAGAGACCTATTTAATGCAGTAAACAGTATTAGGAAGATAAGGGAGGTCCTAGGCATTCCAAACTTACACGTTTGGAGCTTGACGAACACAGATGTTGTGGGGACAATTCATCTGCTTGTTGGGGCAGAATCTGACAAAGCCTCTGCAAAGGAACAGGTATCCCATGTGCTGCTTGAAGCTGGAATTAATGATTTGACATTGCAGGTGGAAGTGTCACAAGCAGTGAGTATAGGAGCTTCAACCTAGACTTTCTTTCAATGGTTGGAAGCATTTGAAAGAGTAGCGTTTCAGCTCGTGATCGCTTATACAGATTGAGGGTGTAGAAAGATGGAGCTGGAATTGAAATTTGATTTGCAAGTGGTTGTGGCAAATTTGCAAAGAGCAGAACTGACATTGTTCTGTTCCGCAAAAGCATTGCAGAAAACAGCTGTCTTGAGTTTCACTAGGATACTGGTAGCTTCGCTGCAAAAATTTTTGGCACCGTGTATATCTGGCTGATAGAGGAATATTGAGCAGGTGTATCCATTTCTGCAGAGCTTGCGTCATTGCAGATGGATGTATCTGGTCTTGTTTTATAAGACTTTTATCACAACCGTCACTGATGCTTTTTTTTTTTTTCCCTTTTCTTTTTTATTAGTTTTGCCGATTTTGAATTACTGAAAAACTTGAGGGATCATGAAATCTTGTAAAATAGTATATTTGTATATATTTTATGATAGATGAAAGTCAGTGCAGCTAGATAGTTCTGATTTTTGCGTATCTTATCCTCCTTGGACATTGTAGCTTTGATTAGATTTCTTCTTTAATCCGTATTAAACATCTGTTCTTGAAGGATACTGGTGATGTACACTGTCGCAACATAAAGTTTTCTTTCATTAACCAAAAAACTTGAGGATTTTCCCAACTTCATCGATAGAGTCCTGCAATAGATTCATCCATGAAGAGTTTTGCGAGCTGGGATTCCACCATAAGAATACCAACAATGGAAATGAAAATTTTGGGCGATCGCTAAGAACTCTGTAACAGGCAATTCACTTGCTTCTAGAAGTTGAAGGAGCAAGAACTTTGTACTCATTTTTGTGCAATACTTGTAGGCTCTCTGAGATGTGCTAGTGCCCACAACGTCCTTGACTTGAGCGACCACCATCCAGCACAGGCTGCGTCCTTCAGGAACAGATTTTTTAAGTTATTATTCAAGTTGGGGTTCTTCGGATAGATGGCATCTGGTTTCTTGTTTCTTGTTGCGATGTCAGTGCATGTTATCATCATTATCAAAGCCTACTGAGATACTAAAGATGTTGCAAACGATAGTAGGGATGCCGTTGGGGCAGCTTCAGAATGAGTTCTGCAAAATCTAAACTTGATCCACCACTTTATAAGGTTTCTTAAAATCCTATAGGATTTTTACTTTATTTTCAAAACACACCACTTAGGGTTTTATAAAACTCATTAAATACCCAATTTGATTCGTTAATACTAAATTTTTTTATAAAAATTGATTTACAAGTATACATAAAAAATTAAAGCAAATAGTGTATAGATTATTTTAAATAATAAAACAAATAGCGTGTAATTATTTAATACTAAACCAATTTCCTTTTATTTTAAATTAATACATGATTAATGAAAAGGAGATAGATTGAAATTGAGAAATGTGATCGATTAGTTGTAAGAGAGAGCAAAGACTAAAGAAGAGAGTTAAAAAAATGTAAGAGAGAGAAGAGATTAGGTTAAAGTTTTCTCGAAGGATAAAGTATGAAAATGATAAAATATTTCTCATTAATTATTATGTTTTATTATTTATAGTTAATACTAAATTACTAATATTATATTATTATTTTTAATCGAGTGTGGATTTTTTATCGAGTTTTTTTCTAAATCCTAAAACCCTATAAGGTTCAAGAATTGCTTTTAGAATCTGACCTAATATCCTATAGGGTCAATTTCTATAGGCTCTATAAGATTTTTAGTAGATCTAGTGAGTCAAAAATCTTATAATGATCCGTCCAGTGGTATCTCTAAACGATGTTATGGAGGAATTTTCATTTTTGGCAAGTTGAGAACTAATTGCATAGCAATTTGACTTGCACCAGGCTACTAGTGGTATAGTTGACCAATTTTGTACTAGTTTAGTCAAATTAGGTGCATCGCATCGCCTCCATTGAATATGCCAGTATGCCAATGGTCCATGATTGTCTTCTACTAGGAGAAAGAATCCAAAGTGATATTATGGAAAGTTTTAAGAATTATAAAACTTCTTCTATCCATCCAAGTGGAAACGAGATTTTGATTTACACATAAGGTGGTCATGGTGGCATTGGAGGTATTGATAGTGAAAATTAGTATAGGCCTTAGAACCAGGAAAAAGAGTTGCAGGCCTAAGAGATGTCCGAGGCTTAAAACCACAATAAGATAGGATAGCCTAAAGGCTTGACCATCAAGTGCCTAACAACTATGATACGTATAGAAGCTTATTGGAGATAATGACTTGTCAAGTAGGCCGTCATATTTGCCTAACAAAAGACTTATAAGGCCTTAGCTTAACCATCCAAGCTAGAGAACATGGATCATATTAGCCCACAATTATAAAAGGCCTAATCATTCTTTCATCAGAGATTGAGTTTTTACAATTTAGAAGTCCAAGCTAAAGAGCATGGATCACATTAGCCCATAACTATAAAAGGCCTAATCGTACTCTCATTAGGGATTAGGTTTTTACAATTGAGAATTTTTATGCTTGAAGGTGATTTACTTACTCTCTGCCTCCACTAATTAGATTTCAATATCTTAAGTGTTAGAGTGGTGGTATCGGAATGGCTATATCGCAAGAAAATACAGCATTCATTCTAGTAGCTTTTCTCTTTTGCAGGTCAAAGGAATCCCAACATAAGCTAAATAAAAATTCACTAACAAGAGGGTAGTTGATAATATTGTCCTAGAAATACGTAAGGAATCTGCACTTGTTGTCTCGAGGTTTACGAAACATATGGATATTTTGAAATACATATTACTTATAATGCATAAGAATGTATGGCAAAAGCACATATCATGTTGTGTTTTTTTGGTATATATTTTCTTGATGAACTATCGTGCAGTCTAGCATCACTCATTCTAAAAATAAGTCAGTCCTACAAGGGGGGAAATTATTTTTGCTGTTTAAAATGCCAGATTATATTCCTAACTTAGGTTTGTGATCCAAAATAGTTGGTTTTGAATTTTGATCAAGTTACTCAACTAGAACACTTATGTTGACAATAACTACACTCTACTACCTACGGCCATGAAGAAAAGATAGTTGGAAAGATGATAAGAGTCTAGGTAGGTTCTTGATGGGTGGAACATCTAAATTATAAATATATTGGTTTGGTTGGAGTGATTTCCGTTTCATCTCCTCACCACAGTATTTTATTTTATTTTTTTAATGCACAAAAAGAAAAAAATTTATTGCATCAATAAATACAAAATTTTCTTACATAAGGAGTTAGGCTTTTGATCTAGTAAGATCAAATTACGAAAAATATTATCAAGCTAGAAAAATAAACTAATCTTATGGATCTAGCTATATATTAGCTAAATAATCTAAAATTGTATTAGCCTGTAGATGTGAACAATATTGGCTCTTTCTCTTCTTTTCTCTCTCTCTCTCTCTCTTTTTATTGGCTTTAGTTATTGGGAGTAGTTGATGAATCTTCTGAATTTCATAAGAAAAACATTCCATACAGGCCTGATCTTCATTTAAATCCAAATTCAATTCACCATATGCTTTGAGTCAATCTCAATATCAATGTTCTAGTAGGGTGCAAGTGACAATGTATTAAATTATGTACTCTTGAGTATTCTTAACTTATTCTTGTTGATCTGATGTTGATCTTTTGCAGAGTAATTATGATAAAATAAACAAAATGGGATTTCTATCTATAGATTTTGATTGTTGAGTGAAGCTAAGAAATACGGACTAAATGAGCCATTAGTGATGATTATAGTATTATGTCAAATGATGGATGGCCAGGACTAACCTATTTAATTTTATGAACTACAAGCTTCTAGGTTTTTGGCTTAGGCCCAAGTCTTCTTAAACTTGACCTTACTGTATTATAAAAAACCCATCTTTTAATAAAAACCTTCGGAAGGCCTATTAAGGTTGAACGAGGTCTAAATGGACTTAAAAAGATCTTTTCTGATTCTATTTTTTGCATAAAGAAACAATTAAACAAGGTAGAGAGGAAAAAAATCAATCAAATGATTCTTACTTCGAGTCTATTAAGCAAAATTTCTTAAAAACATCCCTAATTAGGCTTGGTTTCCTATACCTTAATAGTAGCCCACTAAACCCACTTATGGTATTTAGATGCACTAAAAAATCAATCACTTAAATAGCCCTCCATATAAGAAGCAAGGTTGTCTTCTTTACCATCTAAAAAGAATGATGATGGCTCTCCTGATGATAAAAATGGTTTGTTTGATAAGAGGCTTTTTAATACTTCCAACTGTTTTCTATTCAATAAAATGTTCTCTTGTCATTAAAAAACTTTGGATCAATGGTCTAAAGTTTGCTTAGCAATAACCTTCTAATGTAGAAGAAGGTTTCTTGTATTTTACAGCTTTATAATAGCAAGTAGCTTATAACTGTCAATTAATTATTGTTAATTTTAATAAAGTACGTTGAATTTTACAAAGGCATGATAGTGTTAAAAATTATAAAAATCATTGAAATAATAACCGCTACTAACTTTTTGTCACTTGTGGTTAATGAATCTAAGATTACTCTTGTTTTCCATTAAGGTAAATGATGAAGATTTAATTATTACCAAAATTTTATGATATTGTAGAGGTGTTGATAATGTCGTGAACCATCTTTTAAGACCCTTTTATAGAATGTGGTGAATGGAGGTCTAATATAAATAAACTATTTCAATATAGTAATTCACTGTTTGTATTTTTCGCTTTTCTAGTAAGTCCTAGCAAAAGTATGTCTAATATGGTACATTACCAAGTAAATTGTCTAAGTATAACAATTAACATCTATTGATAGATTGTTTTAGACGTGGGTCTCCAAGCCCAAATTATCCTCTTTAAGTGTGAGCCAAGTGCATAAGCCTATAGATGATTTTTCTAAGGCTAAATTTAGCTCTTTAGAGCTCAACTTACCTCTTTATGACTCAGGCCAAGCTATTAGCATCACAAATGGCCCTCTCAAGGTGTGGATTGAGCTTCCAACAGCTCAGCTAACCTTATCAGAGGACATCTATTGATCTTCAACTATCTTTTGACCTAAGACTAGGCCATCAAGCCTAAAATGTGTAGGCTCACTCCATAGAACCTAAAGAAGATAAAGCAAGATCAATTTAGCTAGATTAGAAATGTCCATAGCTGACTTGTACACTAATTTAATTCCCACAATCTAGCCTATCTTACAAAAAGCTACATAAAACCATAGGTAAACGAAGTAAATCCTCATTCTTGCTCATATACTTCATCTTTAACTCTCTTTCAAAGCCTACTCAGATTTAAGCATTAGAGCAATCGTGTTGGAACTACTTGTAACAACATTTTGAGCTTATCTTTATTTGTGTTTGTAGGTGGTCTCCAACCTCAACTAGCCTTGATGACAATTGATCTTTTCTCATATGTCATAAAAATATATCAATAAGTTAATTTTTTTCTTTCATTGTGATAGCTTATATTCTTTTAATCTAGTGCCATTTTTCTTCATTTATAGCAAAATCAAATGATATGTAGTAAAATTTTTCTATTGTTTTAAACTTAATAAACTGTCCTATTTATTTTCGCTTTTTTATCGATTGTAGTAAAATTATTCTAAATATGATAAGATGGCTACATTGTGGTAATCTATTGAAATTTTTATTATTGATAGGCTGTTTTGGGCCCAAGCTCCAAAGTTCTAAACCTAAGTATCTTTGCTAGTTCGAGTGCCTTCGAGCATTACTTTTAGTTAAAAAGCTTAGCTCGTCTCAACAGTTCAACTTGCTTGACCCTCTCTTGGGCTCACTTTAACTTAAGTCAAGCAACCTACATGGGTCTACCCTAGCACAACCTTATAACCTACTTGATGGAGTGGCCTATCCAATTTACCGTTAAGTAACCGCAGGTTGCTTGAGCCCATTCCAAGCACCTCTCCACCCAACTTCCTTAGGTTCCTCGAAGATTCCATCCAAGGCATCTTACAAGCCTAACTTTTTGGGCTGCCCTAATCTACACTAGACATATAGCACCATGCTTGACCCCTAAGTACATGCTAAGTGCTTGGGGCATAGCTCGGAGCCTTCGGCGCTTTTATTACTCTCGTTCTTTCTTCTTATTAAATACTCCTTGACATCCGTGGTATGTCTTATGTACTTGGTCACTCTAAATGTGACATTTACCCACACTTTAGGTGTGACAACTCTTTCTAAGATTTATTAATTGGTAAGTCAATCGTATTTACTCCCATACCGTACAAGTATATCTTATATTAACCATGTATGAGCCAATTCTAACTGGTCACATATCCCTAACAAGTAAGCTTTATGCCTTATAAATAGGTCATTGGTGCTTAAAGTATAAGGGATCTTACTTTGAGAATTCTCTCTTTACTCTTTTAGATGCACAAATCTCCTTCCCTTTCTTCCTTTTGTAACTTAAGCATTGAAAAGCTTTTACTAGCTTAACTATAGGGGGTTTTCATATATATTTACCACCACCTGCAGTTGTTGAACCACTAGTGAACCCCTCATTATGATTAAACCATCACCACTTGTAATTAGAAACCACTCTTCTATTGTGGTAACTATCCTTTAAATTCAATAAAGCATTTCCACTTACAATTCTTATCTACTCCTATGGGTGAAAAAAAAAATTGAAAAACTCTTATCTGCTGCTCTCCAATTGTAGTGAAATATGTACAATTTTGTGAAGTATTTTTGTCGTGTGAATTATCAAAATTATTATAAATATATCAAATTGTAGTAAATTATCATTCTCTGACTTTTTATTAGTTTTGATGAACCCATATGAAGGTAAAACATTGTTACATACATTTTTGTCGGACCAATCCGAACACGATGCGAAAATGTCATAGCCCAGCCCGACATGCACAGGAAAATTTTGGCTGGGCAAGGCCCTACGCCCACCTCCATTTGCTTGCATCACTAGCATGACATCAACGCTCAAGCCGGACCCCCGATCCCGACCCAGATTTCACTCATCTTCCTTTAAAATCTTCGTATTCAAACACTTTACA
This sequence comes from Lumnitzera littorea, assembly GCA_024138015.1. Lineage (NCBI taxonomy): Eukaryota > Viridiplantae > Streptophyta > Magnoliopsida > Myrtales > Combretaceae > Lumnitzera > Lumnitzera littorea. The sequence goes on along the minus strand of JAMXBB010000011.1, from coordinate 65,489,919 downwards.
TTGCTTTTGTCCTTCAGATTCCAACTCTGAAAGCCAGAAGTCGTAGCACCTTCCACCTTTCTCATATTCCGAAGAAGCTTGCAACTTCAAGCACATATCTCTAGTTATATGCTTCGTTAGGGTTTGTTGAGATGGAGGAAAAGCACGTTGAGGCTGAGAAGATTGTCGCTGTGATCATGGTTGGTGGACCCACCAAAGGTATGCTAATTTGCCATCTAATCCTCTCCATAACTTTATCACATCATTTAATAAATAAATTTTTTATCTTCTCTTTTGTTCTTCATGCTTATGCTTTCAGGTACTAGATTCAGGCCTTTATCTTTCAACATTCCCAAGCCTCTCTTTCCTCTGGCTGGACAACCAATGGTTCACCATCCTATCTCTGCTTGCAAAAGGGTATGTTAAAGTTTCGACCTTTGTGTCTGATTTGATCTTCCTATGTTATGAAAGTGCTTTAACGGGCATTGGCTACAACTTATGTAGATTTCAAATTTGGCATAAAATATGAATATTTCTGATTGGATTCCATAGGAAAGTGGCGACTTTCTATTTTGATTAGATGAAATGAAGTGTGATAAGTGTGGTTTTTGTTGGTTAATGAAAATGGGTGTTGTTTTCCTTGTATTGTAGATTCCAAATTTGGCTCAAATTTTCCTGATTGGATTTTATGATGAGAAGGAGTTTGCTCTGTATGTTTCATCCTTATCGAATGAGTTGAGAGTCCCAGTGAGGTGATCATTTTTTTGACTAGTGAAGTGTGGTTTTCTGTTTGTAACTTTAGCCTGGAAATTTATTGCATTGTTATTAACCATATGTTTAACTCTTTCAGATATTTGAAGGAGGATAAGCCCCACGGATCAGCTGGTGGTCTCTATTATTTTAGAGATCTGATTATGGAAGATGAACCGGTTTAAGTTTCTTTTTGATTCTTTAGAATCCATAATTTATGTTGCTTTTGTTGATGTTAGAATTTGTAAACATGTATTAATATGCTTTTACTTGCGACACTATATTGATTAGATATGGTTTTTCATGGTAGTCTCATATCTTTCTGCTGAATTGTGATGTCTGCTGCAGCTTTCCACTTCCAGAAATGCTTGGTGAGTTAACATCCTTGCTCTACTTCCTTTTCCTTTTTCTTATCCACTGAAACTGAATTTGATCTCACATCATGATCTCTACATACACAGAAGCCCATAAACGATATGGTGGTATGGGGACGATGTTAGTAGTTAAGGTGGGCACATGCCACAAGATCATAAATTTCTTTGTTCTTTTTAAACAAATACATCAGCAAAAATGCCTCAAAGTTGTTGAACCCTCATTTTTGTTGATTTACGTGCAGGTTTCTGCTGAATCAGCTAATGAGTATGGTGCACTGGTTGCCTGTCCAGTCACAAATGAGCTGTTGCATTATACAGAGAAACCTGAGACTTTTGTATGTTCTCTTTACATGTTTGAGCTTGTTGCAATTGCTTGTGCTGCTTGCTTATTTGAAATCTCAAAATGAATTTACCTCTTCTCTTGACATGTAGGTAAGTGATTTGATAAATTGTGGTGTGTATGTCTTTACACCCAACATTTTTGCTGCAATTCAGGAGGTCCCCATTCACCGTGAAGACAGAGGTCATTTTTCACTTATTAGATTGTGAGATTATTGCTTTTGCTCCATAAATTAATAGATCAAACCATATTAGAAGGATTTCTTTCCAGAACATGCCTTCATTTCTATGACAGTTTACTGTAGAAAAGTTTACTTTTGGACATTATTTTGACCAATTGACAATTCCTTCTCAATTAAGATGAGACAGCTCAAAAGAGTCTTTAGAGTTAGTAACTCCAAAAAGAAGATTAAGATGTGATATTTTATTCACGAAAACGAAAAAAAAAAGGATGAGGTGGTTTGAAAACAAAGTGCAATCCTTATTTCTCATGTGATTTTAAGTTTTGAGCGTTCTAACAGTAGTCCAGTGTTGCACTAGTAGTAGGAGCTTTGCAACTCTGAATTAATTGATTTATCACGATAAGTGCTAGAATTTATTGTCATGATAACTGTATGTGTTTATATAATCTTCCTATCCATTGATTTATATAAACTTAGCATTGTTGCATGAAATAGGTCTTTAGTCCGAGTATGTTGCCCTTACCAGGAGGGCAAAAAGGAAGCACACACACACAAAAGTAGCTTCCCTGGGGCAAAGGAAGAAAAGGATAAAATATATTTACCTATTAGTTCAATTAGTAGGCTCTGGCTAAGTGTACTTATTAAGTGCAATGCCCAGCGATTTATCCTTCTAATCATTTGTACCAACATTAAAGAATCTCAATTCAGTTTAAATATTTTATCTCTTGGGCCTTCACATTTAATTAAATTTGTTTTTAATGACAGCTAACCTACGTCGATTGTCAAGCCTTGATACATTTGGATCTGCAGCAAGGTTGGCATATTACAACTGTTTTATAGCTTTTTTGACTCTATCTTTTCCAGTAGATATATATAAAGACATGCGCATATTTCAATCTGCATAGTTATTGGTCTTTCTATTTTTCAAATGTCATGCACAAAATCGGCAGAATCTTTTCCCAGAACATGAAAGCGTTTTGACTCTTATGGATATTCGATGTAGAACATATAATGACAATCTAGAGAGGGGATGTATTGAGCTGCTTTTATGTTGATATGTAAAGGTGTTTAATCGATCATCAAGAAGCTCTTGTGCCTGCTGGGCTTTAGACTCAATAATATTCAGTTCCCTTTAACCACTTTTCTTTATTTTCAAATGCTCAATGAGTTCACATTTTAAATTATGTGGCTTGATGATTTTATACATTGAACACTTCTCTACACATGTGGGCTGAAAAATTTGTCAAAGAATGAAGCCCTTTAATGAGGTTGATATGATGGGTGGGAATTTATGAAAATGACCTTCTGCCATTATACAACTAATTAATCTAAAACAGTATCATATTTGATGTTGTTACATGATTCCATTTATTGCACCTAAAGCTAAACTCTTTGAATTTGCAGAGATTGGTACTTTCAAGTCCAATCAATCTTTTTACTGAAAATGCTGCTATAACAGAACTGGGTTTTGAACTTTCATTGTTAATTTTGAAATCCATGGACAGAAGATTTTACATCATGTTATTTTCATCGTCTGAAGGGTACACATATCTTTTGAGCTAATGTACAATCTTTTTAACAGAACCAACATTGCTACAGATTTTGTAAGATTGGACCAAGATATATTATCTCCTCTTGCTGGAAAGAAGCAACTGTATGCACATGAGACAACGAAGTTTTGGGAACAGATAAAGACTCCTGGGTAGGACATTTTTGAGCTTCCTTCCGTTCTCCATATACTTCATCAGTCATTTCACTCTTCAATTTTGTCTCTTCTGATCTGAACAGCTCTTGACTGAAACACACTTCCTTAATATGATGATTGATTTCTGATATCATTCCATTACATGTAGAGCTTTTTACTTCCATTTCTTTCTCTTAAGGTTCTTTATATTCTCAAACAAACAGGTTATCATTGAGATGCTCAGCTCTGTACCTTGCTCAATACCGTTCCACCTCTCCTCATCTTCTTGCTGGTGGAGACAGTGCTAGGAATGCGACAATTATTGGTAATGTTTACATTCATCCATCGGCTAAAGTACATCCAACAGCCAAGGTACTGCTCTTTGGTTTACAGAAATGACCAATACTAGTCATGTTTGTGGACAATATCCCTGCTTAGGTTATGAAGTCTCTGTTAATCTTTCAATTACCTGTGTTGACAGATTGGTCCTGATGTCTCCATTTCAGCAAATGTTCGTATAGGAGCTGGTGTTAGGCTTATTAGTTGCATTATACTGGATAACGTTGAATTACAAGTATGTGTTTTACAGCATATTTTAAAAAAAGAAAACATTAAAAAGAGGAGACTTATATATGCGCTTGTTTTCTCGCAGGAAAATTCAGTTGTTATAAACTCTATCGTGGGATGGAAATCATCTCTTGGGAGATGGTCAAGGGCCCAGGCAAGCATCATTCCTAATCTCTTATTCATTTTTGGATCGCTTACCGCAAATAATATCACTTAGCCAATGTAATTTCCATTGATGCTGTTTTTTCATTCAAGAATCCTGTTTGTGTATGCTGATCTTTTTATTTATGGTTTTTAGGCTAGTGGAGACTATACCTCAAAGCTCGGGATAACTATTCTCGGTACTATGTTGTCTATTCTTAATTTGCTAGCTTATTCGTTTTCCTTTTGCTCAACTGTTTAGCTATTGCTGATGCAGGCGAATCCGTAACTGTAGAAGATGAAGTAGTAGTTACCAACAGCATTGTTCTGCCAAATAAGACTCTAAATGTTAGCGTGCAAGATGAGATCATCTTATAATACGATTCAAAGTGGTCGACTGCATTGGAGGTTGTGTTATTGTAATTTAATCTTACTGATCTTGTACTAGATTTATCCATTATACTGGCTGAGAAGGAATAGATTGAGTTTTGTTTGGCGGCATGCATTTGGATGAAGTGTTTGTCAGTACTTATTGAATGGCACTGAGTATAATCTTCTCTCTTATGAATTTTGGTAATATCATATCATATGTGAATTTTTGCCCATATTCTGATATATGCAGAAGATATTTCTTTGATAACTCAAGGAGAAATTTCCTTGTCTAACCAATTTATATTCCGCCACCATATCTTCTTCGATAAATTAAAATTTAAAAAAAAAATTGCATACATAAAATTTACTAATAAGAGAATGTGATTAGAGTTATAAATGAGTTAAGTTAAGAAGATATAGTGTTAAGTTTGAACTCAACTTAAATAAAAAAACTTGAAGCTCGAATTTAATCGAGTTGTAATTTATAAAGCTCAAGCTTGGTTTGAAATGATACTTGATGTGTTTAAGTTTAATATGATTAAGTTTGTTTAGACTTAATAATTTAAAAAATATTAGAAAATAAAATAAAATAGTAATAATAATATTCAAATTTGGTTTAAACTTAATTAATATTTAAATTCATTGAAATTTGATTAGCTCATAAGCTTGTTGAGCTGAGTATTATAAAACTTAAGTTTGACTCAATTAGTCACTTGAGTAGCTTGGTATCTAGGTTGACTCAATTGTGGCTAAGCCAAATTTGAATAAATACTACATCGAATTCGAGTAGTTTGTGAATAAATTTGTTTCATTTACACTGTTGAATGTGACTAACTGTCTAGATCCTTGTGTAGAATTAAAGGCATGATCTTTATGTGCAGCTAATGATAAAAAATAAAAAACGATCTATTTATGTTTTGAAGGTTGACTATAAAGAAAAGATACATGAATTGAGGATGCAAGACTTTAGATTTAACCTATATGGTTGCCATAGTCTTAAGAAAGATTAATAAGACTAAGATGTAAATTGAAGCCGGGCCTTAATTTGCAAAAAGATAAAAGTTGAAAAATTTCTGCTACATCTGATATAGTTCTAATGCCTGTGAACATTTCCAAACTGACTTTCTAACTTTCCAAGTTGAGCATCTAAGTTTTGATGCCCCTTTTTTTTACCTTCAATGGAAATTCTAAGTTCTAAGCATAACCTTCTTGATTCTTCTATTGGATTATTTTACCAACTCTTCCAACCTTCTAACTTTACTTATACACCTTCTATGCTTTTTGTATTCCTTTGTCATTGCTCTAACTATTCTTTAAGTTACCTTCTAATTTATCTATATTTGCTTTAATTATCTTCTATATTTCTGATCACATTTAATAAATACATTAATAAACTTACGTAATATTTTATTTTTTAATTTATTAAAACATATCTTGAGATAACTTAACGTAAAAATTTGTCACCAAAATCATATAATATACAAGATTGCTCTTGAAACCAAGTATTAGGTCTGTTTACTTTTGTAGATGTAGGGATCTGATTAAAGTAGTCATGTGCGTACTGTGTGAATAGCATGCTACACATGGCTTCAAAGAAGTGAAGCAAGACTGTTACTTGAAGAAATGATTAGATGAGAATAAGTTGGGGAGGAAAAATAGATAATCTTAATGTCTTAAATGCACAAGTAACAGATAAGGCAGCCTTAGGGTACTTTAAACATTTACTTTATAGCTCGAGCGAATGAGATCAATTTTTTATTTGAATTACTTATTTGATCTTAGAAAGTAAAGTTTTTACAGTAGAATACCGTTTCTCTAATTTCTCTTTAAGAGTTCTAAATGATGAGGAAATGCCAGGTATATATAGGCTTTTAGGCATGATAACATCTATTGAGTCATTTAGGTAATTAATAGATGAGGTAGAGCTTATTTAATTCATGGTTATCCATAATGAGCTAACTAATAAGCTCAAGACTAGTAGCCTTTCTTATAAGTGCATTAATCTGCCTGAGAAAGGTTGGAGATAGACGAAACGATCTAACGATTTTTATTCTAAGCCCACTAAGCCAAATCTCCCTTAATTATCCTAATATGGACTAGATTCTTTAGGCCCTGTCACTTAACCTAAGAGGTCAAGCCTAAATAAATAATAGACTTATCTTAATAATTAATATAACGACCAAAAGTCGCTTAGATACATTTAAGGGGGTTTTGGGCATTCTTAGAAGTTATTTCTTCAACTATTATGTAGATGCATTGAATGTAGACTTTATTTGCTTGATTATTTTCAATATCTACAAAATTGATGCTTCTCTTAGATCACTGGCAAGTTGAGCATGATATGCCAGTATTTATTTTGCTGCCATAAAAAATATATTTCGATATGCCTTTTTATCGCACTATTGACTTATTGCTCCCATGACATTAATTCGCTAAAACTATCCTTTCTTATCAAGTTTTGGATTCGAATTATTTGCCCCCCATATAAACTCCATCATATCGACTATAAGTATTCATATATGTTGTCAATTTGACCTTGCTTCTCACAATAATAACTAGCTTCACTAGTAAACCTTCCCTTCATCTATTTTTATGAACTTTTTTTTTTTGGTATTTAACTTGCAACTCCTTTGCAGTTCCTGTCAAAGACATAAGTTAGATAATGGCATTCGCCCAACTCTGCACCCTTCTCGTTGCACGTGAAGGGATGACCCTCTTTTATTTCCAAGCCTTTGAGACACATATGACATTAAAGGGTAGGTTTCCTTCAACTATAGCCACTCGATATGTTGACAATATTTTATTTAGTTTTTTTTATTTATCTTATTTTGTAAAACCTTCCTTGGCGTGAGTTCCATTGCTGGCTTACTTTTTCATGTATCATAGCAATCTATCAAAAAATCTTTTTTTTTTTATATGGGTATTTCTCAACTTCTTGTTTTCATACATGTATGCATGTGTATATATATGTCTAAGTACTCTTCGTATCCAAGTCTAGTTCTTTTAGAATCTGTAAATTTGGTCTCCTTGTATTTACTCATTTATCCACATATTCACACATACGATTTGGTTGATACTTCTTTGATAGGCTTTTACTCTTAACACAACACTAAGGTGATATTTTCCAATATCAAATCTATTGTCTACATGCTAGTTTTATATTTGCTACAAGCTCCATTCTTTGGAAAATCGGAGCAAAGGGCAAAAACGCAACCAAACTTCCTTATAGTGTGAGTGATGGTTACAATAAGGTTCTTGAATCTTATTTCCTTTCCTTTTCGTCTCATCTGTTTTTTTTTTTTCCTTTTAATTTCTTACTCTCTATACTAATCTTTCTTGTTTCCTAGCCTTGATTGTCGATGGATTGCCACAAGAATCTCATGTGATTGAACTTCAACAATAGCATACATCCTTATCTCATTGCAGACCACAAATCTATCCAAAAATAATGCAGACAATCTCTACGAGTCATCAAGACTTGTTTCTTTATATATATATATATTATATAATTCTTGCTAGTACTTCCTGTTGTTTATAAATGCGTTTGACAGCTCGAGAAAAGTTTAAAGCCCATCTTTATTTGGCAATAATTTGCACTTGCAAGCAATTTCTCTCTTTAGCTTCGATAGTTGCGACATTTGATTAAAGTCCAAATTGCTTTGCTTTAGGATGTCTTCAATTTCTTGATTTACGTAGGCTTCATATTGGACCGCACATGGGTTGCTACACTTTTTTGTTTTTTCAATGACAAGTGGCTAAAAATTGAAATTTCCATTGAACCATGACATGGATTGATACATGTTTCAATCTCAATTACTTTCCATCGAACAAATTCATCAAATATTGACTATTCTTCCTTTGATTTTTCTTTTTATTTAAGGAATATATTGATTTTTACACTTTAGCAGGAAAATGAGGTAGTAAAGAAGAAGAACCTATTAGTATATCAAGATAATGTCTGCTACTAGTTCATATTCTCAGGACAAGTGGCTAGATGAGACTATTTTCCAAGATATGTTCTGGGACAAAGCTAAGTGCCAAAAAGCCCATGCAACACCTCGCATTGATGGTAGTCTTTAGTTTATCAAGTGCGAGCCTCGTGTTGATTCTAAAAATACTATCATGGGAGATTTAGTGTTGCGCTTTAGAAATGAGAGGAGAGAGCTATCTTTCTTTGATACCTAATCCACATTCTTGAAGGAGCTACCCTCTGGGTAGGATGATTGGGTAGCATATATTGTAGAGAAGCCGGAATACATGACTTCACTAAAGAAAGCTAAAGTCTTTTATGCTATTACCACTTTTGCTCGGCTATAATTTCCGCAAATGAGTGGAATGGAAGTATGGCAAGCGATCATCTCGCGTTAGAGTATTTAGACCCACACATTTATCGCTTCATAAGGGAAAATAACTCTAACATTAAAAGATGTAGTTGTATCGTTGAATTTGTGCAGCTTTGGACGAGCTGACCTTGCTACCACAACAACCTCTTATAAAGAGCACAGTTTTCAGGCATCTTTAATTGGTGCTTGGGAAGCTACTTACATACTTCTTCGTAGAGCAAAGGAAAGACAAGCCTCAGGTTCTAAGCCTAGGTCACGGGAAAGAGTAAGTACCTTCATATGCTCTTCTTTTTTTTTTTTCTTTTTTATTTAAGTGTTGTAGTTGTATCTTTCACTCATATGTTCTTTTTCCATCTTTGCAAGTATGAACAGTATCATAATTAATTGCCCCCAGTCAACCTTAAAAATCTACTTCAGGAATTAGCATAGCCTAGTTAGTTCCTCCTGTAAGGAGTTACCTTTTACAAGCAAGTTTTGAGCATTGTAAGCTCCAATAAGCTTCAAGCGCAACAGGCCTTGAGTAAGCATGCCTTAAGAACATCAGCCTTTACATGGAGGAGGCTTAAGTAAGAAAGCCTTAAGCATAGTAGGCCCTAACAGGCTTCAAGCACAATGAGTATCTTGCTCAGTAAGCCTTGAATGAAGTAGGTCCCAGTAGGCCTCAATCACAATAAGACTCACCCATAGTAAGCCTTAATAGGCTTCACATGTAGTAAGCTTGATTTGTAGTGAGTCTTGGCAGGGTTGTAAGATCAACATCATTATGTTAATGTTCTAATTCAAAAATCATGAGAAGAGATAGCTGCCTTTCCCTCATCCCCAATTTTTCTTCCTTAAGAAGGTACAACTTCGATGGGTGGGCAAGTGGATCGTATTACCATAAAGCTATAGCATACGTTTCTCTTGAGGAAGACTAAAATCCTTGCTACCATTGCTACTTTTACTTGATTGTGCTTCTCATGTGAGTGAGATGGAAGCATGGCAAGCTAGGATCTATCGTTGGATCACTTCTTCAATTAAACAGCAGTTCCTGCACAAATACTAGATGCCAAGGCATTGCTTAGACTTAAGGCGTAGAGCTCAAGATGTCAAGGTGTCACTTGGACGTAAGATACAGAAGGCAAGATGATAGGCATTACTTAGGCTTTAGCCATAAAAGTTGAGATGCTTGGGTGTCACCTGGGCTTAAAGCATGCAAGCTGAGATGCCAGGACACCTCTTGGGCTTAAAGCATGAAAGTCGAGATGCTAGGATGTTGCTTGGGCTTAAGGCATAGAAACCGAGATGCCAGGGCAACACCTAGGCTTGAGGCATGGGAGTCGAGACACTAGGGCATTACTTATGCATAAAGCATGGGAGTCAAGATGCCGGGGTGTCACCTGGGCTTTAAGCATGGAAGCCGAGATGCTAGGGTGTCGCTTGGGCTTTAAGCGTAAGAATCGAGATGCCAGGGCTTTGCCTGGGTTTTAAGCGTAAGAGCTAGGATGCTAGGGCACTGCTTGGGCTTGAAGCATGGGAGCTGAGATGCTAAGGTGTCGCTTGGGCTTAAGGCATAGGAGCTGAAATGCTAGGGCATCACCTGGGCTTTATGCATAGAGACTGGGATGCTAGGGTGTTGCCTGGGCTTGAGGCGTGGGAGCCAAGATGCCAAGGCATCGCTTAGGCTTTAAATGTAGAGACCGGGATGATAGGGCGCTACCTAGGCTTGAGGTGTAGGAGCCGAGATGCCAAGGTGTTGCCTAGGCTTGAGAGAGTAAGATATAATACACAAGGATGAGTAAGATAATAAAAGTTTTATTATTGAGTAGTGAAATTTGTTCTTTATTTACAAAAGCAATGCCATAGCTTGAACCTATTTTTTTTTAATACCTAACGAATCACTAATCACTTTCAAAGCACTCATGTGCTATCACATGAGTATCATAGCTTGGAAGCGGGTTGTTGTGAATGTCGTTATCTTCGATGACAAGCTCTCCATTTTGAATTCTTTCATGAAATATCTTTCTTAAGCTTCAGCAATCCTTAGTGGGATGATTTACCGTTCTATGAAACCGACCATATTTAGGATTTCTTCTTTCGTTCTCTGTAGGTTGGCGCTCAACTCTTGGCAACTTGATAGCTTCATGCTACAGCTAACAATCGAGGATGGCATGTACCTTGCTCATTGGGCATGGAAATGGAAGAGTTTCTATATCTTTCTTAGGGCTCTTACTAGCATTAAAGTCCTCACTCTCAGTTGAAGACACGAATGCTACTCATTTGTTAAGCTTGCTACTTTCCTTCCGTTGCTTCATAACAGAGTTGTTTGTCCTTCATGCATTCTCAACGAGTGCGGTAAAAGAACACAAGGAAGGGTTTGACGCACAGCATATTCAGAGAACATTCCTTGGATACAGATTTTCATTAGATCTCTTTCATCACAAATATATTGAATGCCTAGAGTGCGTTCCTTAAAGCGCTTTATATAATCCATCGAATCTTCCTCCTGGTTTTGTCGTATTCTTCCTATATTTGTAATTGTGACTCGCTTTTGAGTAGAGAAAAATTTCTCCAAGAAGAGCTTGCACATAGTCCCCTATGAATCAACTGATCTCGAGGAGAGGTTGACATACCAGGTGTATGCCTTCTCTGTCAATGATTTTGAGAATTCCCTAAGCTTCAGGTCATCATCTTACCTATAAGGCTCTAGGGTTTCGATAAATTTTAGTAGGTGTATTTTTGCACTTCCCTTCTTGCCATTGAGCAGCATGAACTTAGGATTTACATAGTCCCTAGGATATGGCTTCACTGCAATGCATTTGTGATATAGGAGTTTCAGCTCTGATACTCCCATAGATGACCTAGGTTATATTTCTCTCATATAAACATCCAAGTCTTCATTTATTATAAAGGAAGTCTTTGGAACAGAAGCTGTGGACGTAGGTAACGGAACATGGGCAAGATTGGATGAAGGAGCAGGCGCCCATAAAGATGAAGAGCCACCTAAATGGACTCTTACATTCTCCGGTGTAAGATTTAGTTGCCATGCAGGTTCTGGCGGAGGGGTTTCATCACCTCCTCTTTAATGGAGATCTTTCTTAATGGTTAGAGGATTAATTAGTTGAGTTGAGATAGTAACGTTTGGTTGTGCAGTAACCATAGTATTTAGCAAAGTCATACCTTGTTGTGTAGCAGCGGTAACAACTATCCTAGTAAGGATGGGTTGAAATATAACCATGAAATGATTTAAAGCCTTGGTGGCTTCTTACATTGTCCGCATCATCTGTATGGGATATAGAGGAGCCTCAGATACTGAATGGTCCTAGCTAGTATTCTTAGGTAATGGAAGTGGATTTTTCTCAATATGCTCAACATTAGTGTCGAGCTCTTGGGATATGGTATCAAACGTACTAATTGTTCTCTTCCTAGGAGGTGACACGTCTTTGCAATCACTCTTCCCTAATGGAGTCTCCAAAAATGTATATGTAGGAGTTCGATTGGAGTGGTCACATGTATGCTGCGTAAGTAGTATACTACACGTGGCTTCAAAGAAATGAAGCGAAACTGTCACCTAAAGAGATGATTAGGAGAGAATAAGGCAAAGAGGAGGAACAGGTAATCTCAATATCTCAAATGCATAAATGACAAACAAGGCAGCTTTAAGGCACCTCAGGTGTTCACTTTGTAACTTGAGCGAATGAAATCAATTCTTTGCTTAAATAAATTATCTGATCTTAGAGAGTAAAGTTTTCATAGTAAACACCGTTTCTCCAATTTCTCTCCAAGAGTTCTAAATGATGAGGAAATGCTGAGTATTTATAGGCTTTTGGGCATGATGGCATTTATTGGATCATCTAGACAATCAGCGGATGAGATGGAGTTTGCTCAATTCATGGTTATCTAGAATGAGCTAAGTAATAAGCCCAATGCCAATAGCCTTCCTTATAAGTGTAAGAGCCTGCCCGAAAAAGGTTAAAGGCGCACGGATTGATCTAACGATCTCTATTCCAAGCCCACTAAGCCAAATCTCTCCAAATCATCCTAATATGAACTGGACTCCTTAGGTCTTGTCACCTAGCTCATGGAGTCAAGTCTAAATAAATAATGGGCTTATCCTAATAACTAATATAATAATTTTCAGCCCTTTACAACTTCAACATTAGATTTGTAATTAATTTTAGACGTCTTCCTACCATGTTTCCTTATGGTGAATTATGTAGCACGAGTTTGTTCGAGAGAGCTTATTGATCTCTAGCTAATACAACCACAAAGAAGTTGAGAAATCTGAATGTATCTCATTACTTGGGGAATAACTCTTATTTCAATCTGTTACAAGGCAATTATCAAAATAGCAAATGGTTACCACTACACATCAGCACCTATAATACACTTGTCACTTCCCCCCTACTGGCTACTACCTACTTACCCGTCCAAATTTTCTTTTTTAGTTTTTCAGACGTAATAATTATAAAAATAAACAAACCTCATAGATCGCTTACAATACTAACTTGACATATAACATCGCTGACTTTAACATAAATGTAGCACGTGATTGCAAACACTATACACAACACACATAACACATAAACAACCAAGGTCTAAGTTGTCTATTGCCTTCCCTTTTTCTTGCATGTGTATATACACTCAAGAGGAGCCACTTCATAATGTGAGCGTCCCTCCATGTCACGCGTAACATTTATCCTCCTCTTGAGAACACGCCTGATCTTACATGCAAATGAAGGATATCTATGTTTCATCAACTCTGCATTCTCCCATGAAGGTTCGAATGGAGAATAATTCTCCTAATGAATGTACACTTCATGCTAACCCCTAACCTATCTTTTGTCTAAAACAACCTTAGGCATTGGAACAAATTGTCCTTATTGAACCAAGAGAATTACAAGTTAAATTTCTAGCCCCCCTTCGTAATTCTTTAGGCATGAAACATGGAATACAAGGTAGATTTTGACTTCTAAAGGCAATGTGAGTCGATATGCTATTGACCCAACACAAGTTGCTACTGGAAAAGGACCAAAATCTTTGCGCACTAACATTTGATTTTGTTTAATAGCCATTAACATTTGATGATATGGTTGCAATCTTAACTAAACCAAATCTCCCACTTGAAATTCAACACTATGATGCTTCTTATCATATTGGTGTTTTGTAGCAATTCGTGCCTGTAGTAACCTTTGCTACAACTATTGCCATATAGGGTCTCTTGTAATTAAGGCTTGTTCTATTGCCTCTAATTTAGTTAATCCTACATAATAGGACAACAAATAAGGCGGAGCTCAGCCATACACAATTCCAAAGGTAGCTTGCAATGTAATGTGGTATCTTATATTATAACAGAATTTTGCCAATTTTAACCATTCTAACCATTTCTTAGGCTTATCACTTGTAAAACATCGCAAATATATTTCAATAGTTCGATTTACCACCTTTGTTTGTCCATCACTTAGCAGGTGGTATGCAAAAGAAAATGCCAATTGTGTTTTGCACAACTTCAACAACTCGTTCAAACCTACTTATAAAAGTCAAGTCACAATCATTAACAATGGATTCGAGTGTTTCATGCAATTTAAAGATGTTATCAAAGAAAATCTTTGCTATAGATGTTGTTGTATATGGATGACTTATGGCCATAAAGTGCGTATATTTCGAAAATCAATCCACTACTACAAATAGCATAGATTTTCCATTTGACATTAGCAAGCCTTCGATGAAATCCATAGTGATACCTGACCATATTTAGGATAGCACTTGTAAAGGTTGAAGGATTTTCGCGGGCTACAATTGCTATACCTTGCATTGCTGGCAAATTTCACAAGTTTTCACAAATTGTCTAACTTGCTGTTTCAACCCTTTCTAATATAAGTCTTGGTGATTCTATAGAGAATCTTTTGATAGCCTTCATGATGTGCAGAATGTAGGCTATCAATAATAGTAGTACATAAAGTTGATTGCGGGACCAAATACACTTTCCTTCGAAAGAAATTAGCCCATCTCTTACCTTTCATTGCTGTCAGAATTCACCTATTTCAATTTTCTATTGCAATTATTCTAGTTTTGGGAGATTATGGACTTCTTCTTTGATCATATCAAATAATTGAATTTGTGGACAAGAGATAGCATTTTTACAAGTTACATTGTTCGCTTTTTTGGAGAGAGCAACTATGACTTTATTCTTGCAACTAGCTTTCTATTTAATCTCAAAATCAAAACCAAATAACTTACTAATTTGATGTTGTTGTGGGGAAGCTATCACTCAGTGCTCTAAGAGAAATTTTAAGTTGTAGTGGTTGGTCCATACTAGAAATTTCCTTCCCCATAAATAAGGCCTCCAATTTTTGTTACCTTTAGCTAACTTGATTAGTTCTTTCTCATAAGCGACTAGTTTAAGGTCTTGTTTTTTAAAAGGTATATTGAAACATGAAATGGGTTTACCTTGCTATTGTAACACAACTTCAATTCCTCCTTTAGATGCATCATACTCCACAATGAAAGGCTGGGAAAAGTCCAGCTAGGCTAAGACTGGAGCTTGAGTCATGGATATTTTTAATTTCTTAAATGCTTCTTTCGCTTCAGCAATCAAGTGAAAATTATTTTTAGAGAGCATTTATATGAAAGGCTTCACTATTTTACCATAACCAGCCACAAATCTTTGTTAACATCTCATTAAACCAAGAAAACCTCAAATAATAGTAATTATCAGTGGTTTCGACCAACTTAACATGGCTTCTACCTTAGATAAGTTGACTTGGACACCTTCTTTTAAGATAACATGGCCTAAATAGGCTACATGCTGCTGAGCAAAGGCACATTTGGCCTTCTTCAAGTATAGGTAGTGAGTTTCTTCTAGTGTAAAAACCTTCCTTTAGGTGCTACATGTGCTTAGACCATGTTTTATTATATACTAAAATATTGTCAAAGAAAACTAAGATGGATTTCCTTAGAACTCTTTTGAAAACCTCATTCATCAAGGCTTAAAATGTGGACGGAACATTTGTGAGCTCAAAAGGCATCACAAGAAATTCAAAATGCACATAATGAGTGCACAAAGCCATTTTTTCAACACCCACTTCATGCATATGCGCTTGATGGCACTCTGAACTCAAGTCTAGTTTAGAAAAATATTTTGCCCTATGTAATTCCTAAAATAACTCTTTAATGATAGGATTGAAAATGTATCATTAATTGTTCCATCATTAAATGATTGGTAATCTACACAAAACCTCCAACTTTTATCAGCTTTTTACCTATAAAACTGGTGAAGCTAAGGGATATTGACTTACCTAAATGATTCCCTTTGCTAACATATCCTTACACTGCCTTTCAATCTAGTCTTTTTGTTGGTGTGGCTATCATATGGCCTAACTACAATTAAGGTAGTTCTCGGCTAAAGTTGGATCTTATGGTTACATTTTCGTACTGATGGAAGTCTTTGTAAAGGTTGGAATACCCCTTTAAACTTAGCCATTAGCATTTGTAATTCATGTTGCTTTTTTGCCTCTTGTATGCCTACTAAAGACATTGCATCACCTCCACCTTCTTACTCTCCATAAAGTTTAACTTCTCTTCCATTAATCACAAATCTTATCCTCATTTGTCAGAAATCCCAATCAATAGTTCCTAGTGACTTAACCCAATTGACCCCTAATACAACATCTACTCTACACAAAGGAAGGGTAAAAAGATCTACCTTAAGACTTTACTGTACAACATGTAAGATTGCTTTGCATATTCCTTCATTACGTAGGATCTCACCATTTGCCACAGTAACCTTTAACTCATTTTTAGTCTCCATTGACAATTTCAATCTTCGTTCTTCACCATAATCCATGAAGCTATGTGTACTACCTAAGTCCACCAACACCACCACTTCTTCCTCACTAATATGTCTATGCAACTTCATAGCTTTTAAAGAAATTTTAACCAAGTCTCCTCCAAACCCATCTATTGCAGCTTGTTTTTTAGCCTCTTCCCTTGGCTCCTCCATTGTCTTTAAGCACTTTAACCAAAATAGTTGTTTGCAACGATGACCAATTGTAAAAGGCTCGTCATTGTTAAAGTAAAGCCCCTTGTGTCTACTCTCTTCCATCTTAGCTTTGGTCATTCATTTCACAAAAAGATTTAGGTTGTTAATGAAAGTAACTACTATCTTTCTCTTAGGCACCTTCGCCTTTACTCTCATGGCTATGCTCCTCCTTTCAGACAGTTTAGCAAGGCTAATTGCTTTAGTAAGATCCTTTGGTTTTTTGCAATTGCACATCTATTGATATATACTCATTTAGCCTATTTAAGAATAAGGACACCTCTTTATCTAGTGTCAAAGAAAAAATTTGAGTAGCTATTTGAGTAAACTGTCAATGGTACTCTTTTATCATGATGTATCATTGGGGTCATACACATGGAGGTTGCACCACAACAAATGAGAAACAAGGAAACAAAAGGGGCTTAGTAAATCTGAATGGCTACCAATTATATGTAACACACCAACAGATCCCAATTGGCCTAATCTTAGTACTCGATACAACATACGAATGTAATATTACGTTGTTCGCTACTAACTCTTGTTAAAGAAGTTAGAAGAGCTGAAGGATAAGAGAGAAGACATAAATAAGTGCTTTTAAAGCGGTAATGTCTATATTCAATGATGTATAGTCGTGATGTCTGCATATAAGCAAATGGGGTTTATATACTCACCCTACTAGGGTTATAATACATACATGAAAAGACAAAAATGGTAATTTACAAATGGAATACATTAGACATGCTAAAAAGGGTAAAAATGACAAAGAGTATTATGTACGAAAAAGTAAAGAATCCTTCTAAAATATTGTGTTAGGAGACACATGTCAAGAGGCGATTGGAAGCTTGTAATGCAGTTGGCTAAGTTGTAAAGAATTTTAAGGCTACATGTCAATTGCAGTATCCTGCTTGAATGAGGTTAGAAGAAAGTTAGTAATTGGAGTTGACTTGGTTTAGTTAAGGTTAGAGTTCGAGTACTGAAAGGTGCTTTGATCCTCTCCAAGTTAGGTGCTTCAATAGCTCAACTCGATCTAGCATTTGAAGTTGGTCACCTTGGACACTATTTGGATTGTGGTAAGAACATGGTACTCAGGTTGGCAGTAGCGTAAAAGATGGGGATCAAAATAGGAATTTTCATCTTGAATGGGGTTGTACGCTAATATTTTCCATACGAGTCCATATAGTCCTTTAACTCAACTACGTGTGACTAATCTTTTATTATCTTTGATTGAACTTGGCAATCTTCCTTGCTACGGACTGATGTAGTTCTTATAATTCTTAGACTCGAGCGACTCTAAATTGACTATCTTCAGCAGTTACAAGGTATTGATTAGATCTAGGGGGATAGTGGGATTGAGGCCATAAACGACCTCAAAAAGAGTCTTCTTCGTAGTATTGCGAATAGTTCGGTTGTATGTAAACTCCACAGCTGATAGACACAAATCCTAATCCCTTAAATTCTTTCTTACAATAACTTGGAGTAAATTTCCTAGCATCTTGTTCACTACTTTAGTTTGACCATCGGTTTGAGGGTAGCTACTGGAGTTGAACATAAGTTTAGTTATAAGTCTTCTCTAAATTGTCTTCTAAAAATAACTCAAGAATTTTGTGTCTTAATTTGAGATGATGGTCTTTGATACTCTATGTAGTTGGACAACTTCCTGCAAAAACAAATCAACAATATATAAAGCATTGTTAATTTGATGGCATGGGATGAAGTACGTTGTTTTGCTAAAGCGATCCATTATAACAAAGATTGAATCCTTTTTTTTAGATGTTCGGGGCAACCTTAAGACAAATTCCATGTTGAGGTTAGCCTAATGTAAGGTCGGTGTAGGTAAGGGCATATATTCTCCATGTGGCTATCTCTTTCCCTTACCCCTCTTGCACACTTTACAAATATTGACTATCTTATGGACATCTTTAGCTAAATCTGGCCAGTAAAAGTTTTCTTTCAATAGGTTGGTTCTTTTAGTTTTCCAAAATAACCAATAAGCCACCACTATAAGCTTTCCTCACCAATAGCTCGCATGTGGAACAAGTTGGTATGTATGGTCTTCATTCTTTGAACAAATAGCCATCCTTGAGATAATGTCTTCCAACAACAACTTCTTTGTACTGCTTAAGAATAGGACCAAAATAGGGGTCGCAAGCATATTGCTCAGTAATAAGTGAAAAACCTAATAATTTCATTTGCAGTGTGGTCAGTAAGGTTTGTCGACGTGATAAGGCATTTGCAACCACATTGGCATTGCCCTTCTTGTATTGGATCACATAAGAAAAACCTTCAATAAATTCTAGCCACTTTGCTTACCTTTTTGAAAGTTTTCTTTGCTTCCCAAGATACTTTAAGGACTTATGGTTTATATATATCACAAACTCTTGAGGTAATAAGTAATGTTGCCAAATAGTAAGAGCTTGGAAAAGAGAGTATAGCTCTTTCTCATATACAAAACAATTCAGGGCAACACTATTGACCTTCTTATTGTGGTAAGCAACTGGTCAATGTTCCTACATTAAGATTACACCAATGCCAATGCCTGATGCATTGCATTCCAATTCAAATGACTTATCAAAATCTGATAGGGACAAGATAAGAGCAGTAGTGAGCTTCTCTTTGATCTCTATGAAGCTTTGCTTAGCTTGATCATTTCATTGAAATCCCTCACTCTTCTTCATCGGTTTAATCAAGGGAGCTACAATTGTACTAAAGTTTTTAATGAATCACTTGTAGAAGGAAGCAGGACCATGAAAGCTTCGTACTTTAGTGATATTCTTCGTCGTCAGCCATTCCAAAATAAATTGGACTTTTTCCTCATCTACTTAGATTCCTTTTCCTTGTACTACATACCTAAGAAATACAACTTCACTTTAATAGAACATACACTTTTTCAAGTTTCCATATGACTTCTCAACTCGTAAAATGTTAAAAACAACTCGAAGATATTGAACATGATTGTTTAGGTTAGTACTATACACTAATATGTCATTAAAGTACATGACTACACATCTTCCAATCAAAGGATGCATCACATGGTTTATAAGTACATAAATGTACTCGGTGCATTTGTAAGTCTAAATGATATAACCAACCATTCATAGAGACCATGCCTCGTGTTGAAAGAAATCTTTCATTCATCACTAAGTCTCATGCGAGTTTAGTGGTAGCCACTTCATAAATCAATCTTTGAGAATATATTAGCACCATAAAGCTTATCTAACATGTCATTGAGCCTCGGTATTGGGTATTTGTACTTGATTGTAATAAGGTTTATAGCTTGGCTGTTGATACACATGCGCCATGAATTATCTTTCTTTGGGACGAGTAGAACTAGTACAGTATAAGGACTCATGCTTTCCCTCACATATCTTTGTTCTATCAACTCATCTACTTGCCCTTTTAAATTGATAGCTTGCTTGTAATTCATTCTGTAGGTAGGTCGGTTTAGCAAGGCTACGCTTGGTTGTAGATCAATATAGTGTTCTATGCCTCGTACAGGAGGTAGTCCCTTAGGTAACTCTTCGGGAAATAGGTTAGAAAATTTTTCAATCAATCCTTAAATCTCATCAGAAACATCTTCTAGATTTCTCATCTCTTATAATCTTCTAATCAATAAAAACAAAGGTTCATCGGCCTTCTCAACAATTTGGACAAAGACTCATTACTAAAGCTTTCTTCTTATTAGTTTGAGTGAGCTGGTTATGGGTCTCATTCACTTGAGTTGGTGTCATGGGTTGTAGCATGATCTTTTTTCCATCCTTAACAAAGATATAGGTGTTCTTATATCTGTCGTAAGTAATACGTCAATCGAACAACTAAGGTCATTTAAGTAACAGATGTGAAGCTCCTATGGGGACAACATTACATACCATTTTGTCTTTATATACATTCCCAACACTAAAAGACATAGTTACTTGTTTAGTGGCGTATAGAACACCTTTATCATGAAGCTAGTATAGCTTGTAAGGTTGAGGGTGCTTAGAGGTTGGCAATCCTAACCTTTACACAAAAGATTGTGCAACAATGTTGGTACAGCTTCCTTTATCCATAATGATAATGTACAACTGTCCTTTAATGATATAATTGGTGTTAAACAAATTTTTCCTTTGGTTTTCCTTAGAGTTCAGCAAGAAGTTCAACACTTGTCTCAATATTAATGTTATTACTTCTCCTTAGTCGGCATAGACATAAGTCTCCTCTTCCTTCTCAAGTTCAACTCATCTAGCATCCTTCTCCTCTTCTGGTTCATTCTCGTTAATGATATCTACTACATCTCCTCAGAGCACCACAGCATATCGGTTTGAACACTAAGCTGCCATGTGTCCAAAACCCAAACATTCGAAACACTTCACCTCGCTTATCTTTCATTCGGAAGTTTATCCTTTCTCATATGTCTTTGGTGTCGGCCTATTCTCAACTCTACTCTTCTAGCTTGCTTGACTATCATTAGGTCAGTCATGTTTTTCCTCAGCTTGAGGGAATCTCCTTAGCTTGGCATGAGCAGGTTGACATAGGGTAAGAGTTCAGGAAAAGGTTGGCCTAGGTTAGCTTGGAGCATTTCTCCTCTACTTTTCAACCTTCTATGCTACTTTAATGGCTTCCTCCAATGTATGGAACCTCTGTACTCTCACAATGTTGCGAATCTCATATTTGAGTCAAAAAATGAACCTTGACATTATGCAAGCCTTGGATTCATTCATGTCTGCTCGGATCATCAACATTTGAAATTCTCTCTGAAGAACATTAGGCTACACTTAAGAAGGGGGGTGAATTGAGTTTTAAGGACAAATTGCAATTCTTTTTCGATATAAACAACTAAATGCAATAATAAGAGTAATTAAAGTAATAACAAAACAATAATAAGTGTGGAAATTAAAAGAGATAAGGATAAAGAAGATCAAGCTCGGATATAACATAGAGTTCGGACCGCCCCCTAGTCTCTACGGACACACAATGCCTCCAATCGAAAACTTTATTGATTTCTCAATCCAAGCTCTAAGAGCTACAAAAACACAAACTTGATTACATAAGTTTCACACTCACAACTCTCGATACAAATCACAATCTTAACTCATAACACAAAAACTCAATCTCAAGAATTATTGGTGTAGTGCTTTTAACTCTCAATACCTTGCAACTAATAGATCACAAGCACTACACTTCAAATCTCTCTAAATATTAGTAATTTATGATACAAGAGATAATGAGAATTATAGATAACAAGAATACAAGAGAATGTTGAAATATTATAGCAAAAGATCAGTTCTCTACTATCCTTGGTCGGGTTGTTGAGCATCTATTACATCCTATTCAATTCTTCCCGTTACAGTACATTAAATGCTCCAACGGCTAGTTGTATTAAACTTATCGGCATGCTGGTATCTTGAACTATTGGTAAGCCAGTAACAATATACTTTATCGACATGATAATCGGTAAGGTGGCTCTTTTAGGCCAGTAAGCTTTTCTTTGTGTTTTTCAAGGCTTTATATAATCAGCTTAGTTTTTCCTTGAGCCATCAACCCGGTAGACTAAATATTACCTGAAAATTCTTTTAACACTCAACAAATAAATACTCTTTGCAATCTAACTTTAAGATCATTTGATCACCACTCAAAAAATTAAATTTCTTGTAGCGATAATTGATATATTTAATCATTAAGCAAATTAATTAATTTCCCTATTTTTTATGAGAACAAAACTCTTATACTTTAAATGCTCCCCCTTAATCTAATACTCCTCCTCAATCTAATGCTCCCCTTAATTTAATACTCTCTCTCAATTTAGCACTCGATTTCAAGATATTTGACAATTGAATAAGATTAAGTGAGTGCTTGCAAAATGAGATTATATTGATATGCTAAGGTACCAAGTCTCACTTCTTAATAACTTCACATCAAGAACATATCAAACTTTCAAAGAATCACGATATGCTAAAGTTATAGGATTAATATAGTCTTTCAAATAACTATCTTCAATTCAACTTAATACACTTTTTGACATTCTAACAACTTGAATATTTTCTCCCCCTTTGGCCTTATCAAAAAGAGGAGGATTCGGGCGGTGAAGAGGGAAGAGGATTCAAGTTAAAATTTTGGCATAATCCCGACTTAAGCCTTAGGATATATCCCTTACAAAAGTGAAATTAAAGAGACAAAAAAACATGCCAAAATAAAATTTCCACAATGAATTAATTAAAATCAGCCTATGTCATATCAAATATTCAAAAATGTGAGCCAACTATACATGAACCACAAGTAATAAACAATATAAACAAGCACCATAAGCGATAAAAGCCAAGATAATGGCAAAGGCAAGACAATAGAAAATAACAATAGTAGTGGCCAATGGCTAAATTCATAACATGAGAAAAACATAATAAAGAGCATATATAAAATAGATTGGAAATTAGCAATTCATGCAACTTGTAGATCATTATCTTTAAGCTGGAGGAGGAATGAGGCAAGATGAGTAGTGATAGTTCATCTAGTAGTGGCTATAATTCATCAAGGTGGCGTCTTAATGGTGGATGAGGGGTTGGTAGAGAGAGAAAGTTGTGTGAAGGAGAAGAGGAGAGTGTGATTTGAATAAGTGAAGGGATTAATGAGAGATTGTGTAGATTTCAAGATGATTAATGAAGAAAAATTATGATTTTAAGAGTTTAGAGATGCAAGATTGAAGAGAGAGAAGGATTCTAAGGTTTAGGGGAAGAGAAAGAAGGGTTTTAGGAAGAAGATGGAAAGAGAGAGAAAGGAACGACATTATTTGTGGTTGGAAACAAAAGTACTGGCAAGCTGGTTGTATGGGGAGCCAGTATATTGGTTATGGGAACAGAACTACTGCAAATTTGTCATAGAAAATAGTATATCAGCATACCGGTGGTTAAGGGTACCGGTATGCTGGTTCTTAGAATAGAAATGAAGCAAAATGAAAATCTAGAGCAGTATACCAGCTTACCGGTACTTAGGTGAACTAGCTTGCCGGTTATCTGCAATTTTGTAGAAAAACAGTAGAGACCACTTGTTTGAGCGAAGTTACTCATCCAATTTGATTTGTAGAGATTCAATGAACATCTTAACACTTCAAATAAATTTATTTGAGTCTGTTAAGGCTTGAAAAACTTAATTTTTAACTAAATAGCCAAGATTTATCTGAATCAAATCCATAGAACTAAGTAATTCGTGATAAAGTGAAAGTGTCTATAAATGAGCAAATTATGTGTATAAGTATTGAGTTTTTGTACACCAACAATTCAAGCAAAATTCAAATACATGTTTGAGCATGGTAGGCACAAAATATAGTTTTAGGGCTCTATAAATTGTGAAATGACTACTTGAGTTCCTTAAAATCAAATGTTAAGCATAAATGTAGCTATTGAGCAAGTATGAATTTTTTCCCAAATTCAAGACAAGTTTATGGTTTAAGCATATTTGAAAGATATTAAGAAGCATAAAAAATGCATGATCAAACAAGCAACATTTATATTGGCATAAATAGTTATGAAATGCTCTACAATGCACTTACAACCTAAAAAGGGTCTAGAGAAGTCAAATATGCATGAAATTCAAATCAAACTAGTTTGACCACTCGAACATGATTTAGGGATGAAAATAAACATGTGAGACTTAGTTTTAGGCACGAAAACCAATGCATAATTATTTGTGCATATATTAACTTAGTTGCTTATGAATGACTTTGAGTGTGCCCAAAGCATGCTAAACGCTATGTTTTATGCATGAAATCTATATAAGCATGTTTCTTAGGTTCACTTAAGTGTGAAAAGTTTGTATCTTAGCAACATTAGTAAGATTTAACGAAATTAAGCTATTAGTTACTAAAAAGTTCATTATTAAGTCATGTAAATGCATGAATGACTAAATTCAAGCAATGAAGCTTATTTATCACAAAACAGTACTTCAAGTAAATTTCATCATCATATTCAAGCATGTTGGAGGGAAAATATCGCAAGAAGGATTTAGAAGTCTTAAAATCACCACTTGAAATCATCAAAATCAATCATTGAATATTGTCGAGCCTGGTTTTTTACCCTCCCGGTTCTTTTTATAAAATTAGGTCTTCTCTAAACCGATCAGTACTAAACCCTACTCATTTAATATTGACCTTCGACTAGGGTTTAAAGAAGATCCAACTTGAAAAAAATTGGAGTCGCCACCCTACTGGAGTCGGGAAAAGGGGTTA
This sequence comes from Lumnitzera littorea, assembly GCA_024138015.1. Lineage (NCBI taxonomy): Eukaryota > Viridiplantae > Streptophyta > Magnoliopsida > Myrtales > Combretaceae > Lumnitzera > Lumnitzera littorea. Next base: position 65,464,977 of record JAMXBB010000011.1, on the reverse strand, counting down.
AGTTATAACCAATTGGGTGGATTGGTTATAACTTTGCTACTGATCTATCGATTAAAAAACCAAAACGGCTTTTTTGAAAACCAAAGATTTAGGTCCGGAGGCTAATTTATTAAACCCTAAACGGGTACCACTTTTTAACTTTTCGAATTTAACTTCGCTTTTCAAATATACCCTTTTTAATTTCTAAAAACATCTAATTATGATACATGCGACTAAATTGATTAATTTACATAAATATCTAAAAATGGAAAAAAAAATAAAACTTTCCATATTTTAAGTCGTCCCATATTTGCGTACGGGTGCCTACGTACCTGCTATTCAAGATCAGACGTACTTAGTTCTTTTAATGAAAATATAGCGGGTTGATTGATTTTAACTTTAGAAAAATTGCCGTGTTTACGTTTTTACCCATTTTGAGTTGATTTGAGAAAAGATTATAAGGGATCTCAAGTTGGATTTTATTTTTTGGAAATTCTAAATGATTCTAATTTGAAAATTGATTGATTTATTTTCATTTGTTTTTAGAAAACTCAAATTTTCTAAGTGTGAAAATGATTTTTGTTTACTAACCTATTTATTTATTTTTATTTTTATTATATTATCTTATTTATTTTATACTTATTCTATCTATTTCTATTAAAATAAATAAATAGACTACTTTCTTTCTTCTTCTTTTTTTTTCTTTTTGTTTTTTCTTCTCTTTCTTTTTTTTTTCCATTTTTTTTCTGTTTTTTTTTTCTCATTTATAACATTTACAAATAAACAAATGAAGAAAGAAAGAAAAAAAAGAAGAAGGTCGGCTTGGAGTTGGCTTGGATCGGCTCGGTCAGCTCACTTCGGCTTGGATCGACTCGGTCGGCTCACTTCGGCTCACTTCGATGGTAGTGGTTTTCGTCAACAAACACTGTAAGGAATGCTATCTTAGAGAGAGAAGAATTGTGCTAGAGAGAGGAAACTTCGATTTTTTCTTTTTTAAAGTGTTTTGAAGTTTTTGTTGTGTTTTGAAAATGAAGAATAGACCCCTATTAATAGGTGTTACGATCGAGTTAAAGATGGAAAAAATTAAATGCAATATGATTTTCTTCCATTTTTGGATTGGACGAACTTGGACAATATGTGGTGCCAAATACATAGCTGTGCGTATATGAATGTGCCGGAATGTGTTAGAGAGTGTCAGAGTGTGTCTACCACACTTAGAAGTGAGTTGGCAAATGACGTGGCGACGACATGGCCCGTGATGTAGTGATGGCATGGCAATAAAGTGAGAAAAGAAAATAAAAGATACATTTTGTACCTTCCATGGATTGAACCCAAGATCTCCAAGTCACATGCAATATCAAGTTTCGATGTTTATCTAGCTGAGCTATTGGTTTTTCCTTATTCATATATGTAATTAATTGTACATATAGACAAAGTTAACCTAAGCTAAATTCAAATCTAAACCTAGACTCAACAGCCTTTTATTCAAAACTATTGAAATTGAAATTGAAATTACAATTAAAATTAAAATTAAAATTATATTCTAATTAAACAACCTAAAAAATTTATTATTTTCTAAATACCCTATTTTATTTCTTATTTTTTTGTACTTTTTCCTATTTTCCTATTTTTTTTATATTTTTCTAGAATTCCTTTTTTTTTTTCTAAATTTCTTCATTCATTTTTTTTTTTGCTTTATTTAATTTTCTATTTTTTTGAACTTTTTCTAATTTAGAACCCTATAACCTAATTTGAAAAATAAAAGGAGGGGCAAAAATTATGTGTTTACAGTTGCCCTTCTTTGTGGTAAAGTTTGAGCAAAACTTTGTCACAAAGATAAAACAAGCACTATTTTTGCCCCAAGAATGGATTTTATGCTAGGAAGCGCTAGAGCTAGCTTGCTATCCTAAGTTCAATCCATTGAGGATTTTGAGAAGAGAAGGGTGAAGTGAAACGGGCTAAGCGCTCCTTAAGTTGGCTAAAACCTTAAATTGAGTTGAGAAAACTTGGTCGTGCCCTGATAAGCTGACTAACCAAGGTGGGCAAAGTGCTCCTAGAGCTGGCTAAGATCCTAAAAAGAATGAGCAAACTTGGTCATACCCTGACGAGCTGACTAACCAAAGCGGGCAAAGCGCTCCTAGAGCTGGCTAAGACCCTAAAAAGAATGAGTAAACTTAGTCGTGCCTTGATGAGCTGACTAACCAAGGCGGGCAAAGCACTCCTAGAGTTGGCTAAGATCCTAAAAAGAATGAGTAAACTTGGTCGTACCCTGATGAGCCGACTAATCAAGGTGGGCAAAGCGTTCTTAGAGCTGGCTAAAACCCTAAAAAGAATGAGTAAACTTGATCGTGCCCTGATTAGTTGACTAACCAAGACAGGCAAAGCGCTCCTAGAGCTGGCTAAGACCTTATAAAGAATGAGCAAACTTGGTCGTACCCTAATGAGCTGACTAACCAAGGTGGGCAAAGCGTTCCTAGAGCTGACTAAGACCCTAAAAAGAATGAGTCAACTTGATCATGCCCTGATGAGCTGACTAACCAAGGCGGGCAAAGAGCTCCTAGAGCTGGCTAAGACCCTAAAAAAGAATGAATAAACTTAGTTGTGCCCTGATGAGCTAACTAATCAAGGTGGGCAAAGCGCTCTTAGAGCTGGCTAAGACCCTAAAAAGAATGAGAGAGATTAGTACTCTAAGAGCTGACTTAAACCTTAAGAAAAGGATGGGACAGCACCTTAAAGCCTGGTTAGAACCTTAAAAAGAATAAGAAAGAGATCATCACTTTAAAGGCTAGTTAGAGCCTTGAAAATGAATAGAAAAAGGGACAACATTCTAAGAGTTGACTTGATTCTTAAGAGGAAAAAGATGAATGAATGAGGAACTAAAGTAAGGCAAGCAACTAGTTTCAAAAGACTCTTTAATTGGGAAAAGTATTTACAGAGAGATTTGTTGAAAAACCATTTATGAACAAGGAAAAGAGTAAGGATAAGCCCCTTGATTTGAAAAAAGAGTTTGAAGGATGTTAAAACCACAACTGGGGAAGAATGACCTAAACTAGAAAAATGACGACCTTAGAAAGGAAATGGATGACATGGATTAAAAGCTTAGCTATTCGAACTGACATAGATTTGGATAAAAGATTTTGTGACAACCCTTTACTTTCTCTCTCTTCTTTTTCTTTTTCTTTTTTTTTGTTTTTGAAAGTTTTGCCAACAGGTATAAATTCTTATCAAGGAACAATCTTATAACCACCCCTGTCCTTAGTAATCATGTGGAATTTCTTAATGCCCTTGACCTTAGGGCTTCTCTTAGGGCTTTTGTGATCTCAAGGCATTCCTTTCTTAAGGAGAAGGTAACTCACAATTAGTTTAGTCAAAGAGGTCTTCATTACTAGCTCTCGGTCTAGATCCCGCTCTCGACTTCAGTTCCAAAAATTATAGTCCATTTTGTAAGTGATACTCCTTGATCAATCCGTTAGGTCTTTTTCGGTTTACGCTTATGAATTTAGGCTTTTGGTCCAAAGGCTTCAAAAAGGATTAATGAAAAGGCTTATTTTGATAGAAACACTTTTATTAATCCTCGGGTGTACAAATAAAAAACCATGGGGAAAAATTAGAAGTATGCTTGCCCCTATTTCAAAAACAATTTTTATTAAAGATAAATTATCTTTTATGATCTGAAGAGCTTTTACATGTATAAGGATGGTATTGTGGGTAGGGAGGTCTTATGTGATTCAATATAGGTAGGAGAGGCTTCAAAGTGTCGGTGTAGATATGGAAATTTGGGTTTCCGGGCTTAGGAGTGTAATTTAAAGCCTTGTGTTTTCTGAAGCTGTTTAGGCATCAACTCTTAGCCCTTTTGATTTGGTTTGGATGCCCCTATTAGGATGTAAAACATTTCTTAGGGCTTTTTATCCTATACTTCCGGGCCTAATCCTTTGGCTTTTTTTCTTCTCTTTTTTTTCTTTTTTAAATTGCTTCGCCTTGCTATCTCTTATTATTTTTCTCTTTCTTTTTGGCCTTAAGAGTGACGGTTTCCATTGATGATTCAAGGCCTTAATTCCATAGATTTCAAGTGTATGGGCTTGAGGTGATCGAAAAAGGAAATTGGCTCTTCTTCATTTCAAAGAAAAATAATTTATCAGAAATAAAAGTTGTTTTTGAATTAATGTTATTTAAACAAGCATAAACCAATCTTACCCCTATCTTCTACTCAATCACCCTAACGTCCAAATTGCTCCACTATGGGGTGGTTCTTGACAGGGTTTGAATTTAAAAATTCTCCAAATAAGTTCAACAGGGTGAACAATAGATGATTGTGTTTAGAATTTAGAAATGAATGCCTAACTTCACTTTAATCTATGTATCACATTCAAAGTGAACCTCCTTTAAGGAAAGAGGTCAAAGTATTCTCATTATTATGTTGCTCAACTCTCAAAGTGTTTCAAGTTGGTATATAGGATATAGCTTGCCTCTTCTCATCTTAAACTTTTTTTTTTTAAAAGGTGAGTTACTAGTTCCCTAAGGAGGAGTCCGTTTTTTTATTTGCCTAAGATTGGGTTTTGCCCCCCAATTTCTCAAATCATGCCCCAGTATTTGTGTTCTAGTTGGATTCATGATTGAGCTTGGCTTTCTAAATAGATTAAGGATTTTGGCTTAGCTTGATTACTTTTATGAGTTGAGGATTGTGCTCAGGTTGATAGCCTTGATGGGTTGTGGCTCATGTTCGGATTAGCTGGCTGGCCTAATGGCTTGTGTTTGGGTAAGCCAGTGTTTAGGTTGAATGCTTAGCCAAGTGTCCTAATGGGCCTAAGGTTGGTGTTGGTTAAGTAGCTTATGTTTGGATTAGATAGTGATAAAGGGCTAGGTTTGGTGTGGGTTGAAAGCCAAATGTTTGGGCTGGCTGCTTAAGTGGGCAAGCCAAAGGGCTCATGTTTGTTCAAGGGGCTCGTATTTGGGGTTAAATGGGCCAAGGGGCTCGTATTTGGCTTCCTTAATAGGTCGAAGGACCTTGTGTGGTTTAAAAACCAAGTATTTAAGTTGGTCACTTGAGTGGGCCAGTGGCCTGAACTTGTGCTGGTTCCTTAGGCCCATAAGTATTTATAGCTATTGGCAACTTTTTTTTTCATTTTTTCATTTTTGTTTTTTTTTTTCAATTTTTTTTAGAAAGAGAAAGGTAAAGTTTATTTTCAAAAAATAATTTACAAATAAGGATGGTGGTTTTTTTTTTTTGTATATTTTTTTTGAGTTTCTATTTACAAGTCCATAGATTTTGTTTACATTTTTCTAAATGAGATTGAATGGTGGTTAAATGGAAGACTATTTACAAAGACGAAATTTTAAAAAATGATGAACGATGAACTAAAGAGAGCTTTATTATTTTTGAAAAAGGAAGACGAGAATACCAAAAACAAAGGCAGAGAACCTAAACTTTATTTAAGAATTTTTATTCTAGGCTCCTTAGACTTAAACTGGAAAGACCCTACATTAAGTCTCGTAAACGAGCCTTAAGGTCTTTTATCATCTCATAAATATTCCCAATGACTTATGCCAAAACGGACCTTAAGGCTTGATTGTGAGCTTCAAAACATTTTTCTTTTAAATAGGCGATTTCATCTCTCGATACCTACTTGCAAAACCTAAAGGCATTCAGTGGCCTATTACTTGGCTGATCATTCACTTAGTTGTCTGCCATCCTAAGTCTACACATTTAATGGACAAGGATTAGTCATCAATGCAATGATAGAAAAACAAAAACATGAAAATATACAGATGCTAGGGTCACTTGGGTTATTATATTACTTCTTAAGTTGCAACCCTACTGTAATTTTCAAAAACTTGTTTGCAAAAATTCTTGAATGATCAGTAGGGCTCTAATTTCTTAAGGGTTGTGTATTAACTCAAGTTTGGAATGAAGTATATGCAATTAGGGTGGGTTCTAAAAGGTCCTTAAACTCTGTAACCTCACTTGTTTTTAGAAAACACTTTCATTGGTCACATGAGCTTAAGTGGGGTAGCCTAATCGGCCCCGAACGGTGGTTGCCCCACTACACCCGGAACTTACACAATGGTCCCCCTCCTAGGGTCCTAAGATGACCTGGGTCTGACCGCATCTACCCTGCATCTTTGATGCAACAAATGAAACCCCATGCTCCAGTGTATGCTATTTAAAAAATATGCTAATTAAAACAAATATATATATGAAGCCAACAATAAATAAACAAATTGATATATAAAGAAAAAAATAAATAACTAAACAATGCGGGTAATTTGAAAAGCGATTCTAATTTCGAAATGTTTTTAAGTGGTTAGCCCTCTTGACGATCTCCAGTGGAGTCGCCAAGTTGTCGAGCCTGGTTTTTCACTCTCCCGATTCTTTTTATAAAATTAGGTCTTCTCTAAACCGATCAATACTAAATCCTACCCGTTTAATATTGACCCTCGACTAGGGTTTAAAAAAGATCCAACTTGAAAAAATTTGAAGTCGCCACTCGACCGAAGTCGAGAAAATGGGTTAAGTTATAACCAATTGGGTGGATTGGTTATAACTTAGCTGCTAATCTATCGATTAAAAAACCAAAACGGCTTATTTGAAAACCAAAGATTTAGGCCCGGAGGCTAATTTATTAAACCCTAAACGGGTACCACTTTTTAACTTTTCGAATTTAACTTAACTTTTCGAATTTAACTTTGCTTTTCAAATATACTCTTTTGAATTTCTAAAAACATCTAATTATGATACATGCGACTAAATTGATTAATTTACATAAATATCTAAAAATGGAAAAAAAAAATAAAACTTTCCATATTTTAAGTCGTCCCATATTTGCGTACAGGTGTCTACGTACCTGCTATTCGAGATCAGACGTACTTAGTTCTTTTAATGAAAATATAGCGGGTTGATTGATTTTAACTTTAGAAATATTGCCGAGTTTATGTTTTTACCCATTTTGAGTTGATTTGAGAAAAGATTATAAGGGGTCTCAAGTTGGATTTTATTTTTGGAAATTCTAAATGATTCTAATTTGAAAATTGATTTATTTATTTTCATTTGTTTTTAGAAAACTCAATTTTTCTAAGTGTGAAAATGATTTTTGTTTACTAACCTATTTATTTATTTTTATTTTTATTATATTATCTTATTTATTTTATACTTATTCTATCTATTTCTATTAAAATAAATAAATAGACTACTTTCTTTCTTTTTCTTTTTTTTTTTCTTTTTCTTTTTTCTTCTCTTTCTTTTTTTTTCCATTTTTTTCTGTTTTTTTTTCTCGTTTATAACATTTACAAATAAACAAATGAAGAAAGAAAAAAAAAGAAGAAGGTCGGCTCACTTCGGCTTGGATCGGCTCACTTCGATGGTAGTGGTTTTCGTCAACAAACACCGCAGGGAATGCTATGCTAGAGAGAGAAGAACCGTGCTAGAGAGAGAAGAACCGTGCTAGAGAGAGGAAACTTCGATTTTTGCTTTTTTAAAGTGTTTCAAAGTTTTTATTGTGTTTTGAAAATGAAGAATAGACCCTTATTTATAGATGTTTCGGTCGAGTTAAAGATGGAAAAAATTAAATGCAATATGATTTTCTTCCATTTTTGGATTGGACGAACTTGGACAATATGTGGCGCCGAATACATAGCTGCGCGTATATGAATATGTCGGAGTGTATCTACCACACTTAGAAGTGAGTTGGCAAATGACGTGGCGACGACGTGGCCCGTGATGTAGTGATGACATGGCGATAAAGTGAGAAAAGAAAATAAAAGATAAATTTTGCTTCGTCAACAAACACCGCAGGGAATGCTATCCTAGAGAGAGAAGAACCGTGCTAGAGAGAGGAAACTTCGATTTTTGCTTTTCTAAAGTGTTTCGAAGTTTTTATTGTGTTTTGAAAATAAAGAATAAACCCTTATTTATAGGTGTTACGATCGAGTTAAAGATGGAAAAAATTAAATGCAATATGATTTTCTTCCATTTTTGGATTGAACGAACTTGGACAATATGTGGTGCCAAATACATAGCTGCTCGTATATGAATGTGTCGGAGTGTATCTACCACACTTAGAAGTGAGTTGGCAAATGACGTGGCAACGACGTGGCCCGTGATGTGGCGATGACATAGCGATAAGGTGAGAAAAGAAAATAAAAGATAAATTTTGCTCCTTCCATGGATTGAACCCAGGATTTCTAAGTCACATGCAATATCAAGTTTAGATGTTTATCTAACTGAGCTATTGGTTTTTCCTTATTCATGTATGTAATTAATTGCACATATAGACCAAGTTAACTTGAGCTAAATTCAAATCTAAGCCTAGACCCAATAGCCTTTTATTCAAAACTGTTGAAATTGAAATTCAAATTAAAATTATATTCTAATTAAACAACTTAAAAAATTTATTATTTTCTAAATACCCTATTTTATTTCTTATTTTTTTGTAATTTTTCCTATTTTCTTATTTTTTTATATTTGTCTGGAATTCTTATTTTTTTTCTAAATTTCTTCATTCATTTTTTTTTTGGGCTTTATTTAATTTTCTATTTTTTTTTTGTACTTTTTCTAATTTAGAACCCTATAACCTAATTTGAAAAATAAAAGGGGAGGTGGGGGGGTTGGCAAAAATTAGGTGTCTATAAATACAAATTGAGCTTTATGTCTACACATACAAATTGAGCTTTATGTCACACATACATACTAAATCAAGTTCATGATAATTTGACATTTTAAACAAGTTTCAATGGAGTCTATAAATATAAGGGTAACATGATTACAACATATAGCATGTAAATGGACAAAATGATCACATGACTTCCCAAACAACAGTAAGAGCCTAATTTGAATTTAAAGGAATCAAATTTGCACAAAAACAAAAGAAGGCCAGATTAATCATTCAACCACAATTTATGGACAAAATTAAACATATAGGAATTGGATTTGAACACGGAAATCGAAATATGGCAAAAATTGTGTGTATATGATTCTAAATATACATGAGAAACTTCAAATGTACACAAAAAGTATGATATTTGCAATTATCTATTCCAAGCAAGATTTATATGTGTATTATGACATGATGAGAGTTTAAGCATGGCTTACAAAGTTAGTAATTGTAAAAACACTAGTTAAGTTCCTAAATACTTATGTGAGCTCAAATGTGATTGAGGATATATCAATTATGCATAGTTTCATAATCAAATCAAACCAACCATTCAAGCATGAAATATTGGCACAATTAAACACACATGAACACATATTTGACCTAAAGATCAAGATATGGCAAAAGTGTGCACATGAAAGCCTAATAACCATAAAGAATTTCAAATACACACAAAATATGCTAGTTATTCTATATAGACTACTTGAATGAGTTTCTTAAATCAAATACAATGTTGAAGGTACTTTGAATTTTTTCTTTGAGCATTTTCTATTCAAGTTTCTTAAGTTGCTCTCACTTGAAGTTCCTATAAAAATATGTGATTACTTTTTTGGTACTCATGTGAGTTTAGGTCTTATGTGGTTAGTTATAATAATATATTCTTGTTCTTTTAGAACTCAAGTCATTTTACCCTTATGATTCAAATTGATATTGTGAAGTATTGCATACGTATGTGCAATATGGCCATATATACCACAATAGTTATATGACTTAGTTGTTGCCTTTACAAAGTGACTTTTGTAAGACTTGAAAATATATTCCCTACTATAGCCAATTCCAATTTTGTTCAATCCTTACTTTTGAGAGCCAAAGAGTTTATCTAAATTCTTTTCTCTATTCACGAACTTAGCTATAGTTTTTTTTTTAATCATTTAAGCTAGACTTCAAGATAGCGTTTTCAATTTGAAGTTCTCCTAGCCTATTAACCATATTATCCTCATTTTTCATACTATCAACTTTTGTTTCAAGAGAATTACACTTTTCTTTCAATTGATCATTTTCCTTAGCCAACTCCTCATCCTGAGATTCAATGCTTCATTGTTTCTATTTAATTTATTGACTTTTAATCTTAAGTACTCATTATCCTCCTCTAAACTTTCTTTAACATAATTCACTTTATTATATTCATTTCTAAATAGATCAAATTTACTTCCTATTTCAAACATCATTTTTTAAGTAACTCATCATATATATTTTTGAGCTTATCAAATGAAGAATCATTACAAGTAGAACATACCTCATTATCCACGGCCATGAAGCACATTTCTCCATCTCAATCACTTAAATCATTATCCCTCCAAGTTGCCATCATAGCCTTTTTCTTTGTTCCTTTCTCAGTTTTCTTAAGATTTGGGCAATATTGTCGAATATGACCCAATTTTTGACAATTGTAACACTTGATTACTTCATTCTTATCCTTTCTAGATCGAGATGTGTTTTCATCCTTTTCATTTACCAATTTCTTATTAAACTTCATAAATTTCTTGAAATTTCTTGTAATCATAGCCACATCATTATCATCATCACTTTCATCACTACTAGAGCTGTCCTTGGTTGGTTGCCTTTAAAGCAATTGTTTTCTTCTTAGATTCTTCTCCTTATCTCTTAACTGTCTCATGAGTTTTAAGAGTTCCAAGGAGTTGCTCTTTTGGTATTGTGTTAAGATCATGAGCTTCCTCAATCGTGGTTCTCTCAGCTTCCCAATTTCTTGGCAAAGACCTAAGGATTTTGGAATTTATTTTAAGGTTAGTAAATGTCTTTCCAAGAACACTCAAAGGATTGATGATATTGATGAATCTATTATGTATCTCATCAATAGTTTCATTTAGATCCATTTTAAAGTTTTCAAATTGTCTACATAATAAGCTTATCTTTGTATCCCTTACTCGGCTAGTTCCTTCATATGTACTTTTTAATTCTTTCCAAATTTCCTTAGGACTCTTACATGTACAAACTCTATTGAAGTCATTTTCATTAATGACACAATGCAAGATATTCATAGCTATTTCATTTAAATCTAACAAATTCCAATCATTTTTAGTGTAATTATTTTCTTCTTTGCCTTCTATCTTGAAAGGCCCTTCATCTACTACTTGCCATAACAATCTATTTTGTGCCTTTAAGAAAATATACATCTTACATTTCCAATAAGGATAATTATTCCTAGTTAAAAGTGGTGGTCTATTTATAGCTTACCCTTCCATAAAGCCTAGTGTATTAAATGCTATGATCTTTACTCTAATATGCGATTAAGCAAAAGATTTAGAGATTAGCTTAGATACCAATTGAAGAACATTAGGCTAAACTCAAGAGAAGGGGTGAATTGAGTTTTAAGGACAGATTACAATTCTTTTTCGATATAAACAACTAAATGCAATAATAAAACAATAATAAGTGTAGAAATTAAATGAGATAAGATAAAGAAAATCAAGCCTGGATATAAAGTGGAGTTCGAACTACCCCCTAGTCTCTATGGATACACAATGCCTCCAATCGAGGACTTCACACTACTTTATTGATTTCTCAATCTAAACTCCAAAAGCTACATAAACACAAACATGATTACACAAGTTTCATACTCACAACTCTCAATACAAATCACAATCTCGACTCATAACACAAAACTCAATCTCGACTCACAACACAAAACTCAATCTCGACTCACAACACAAAAACTCAATCTCAAGAATTATTGATGTAGTGCTTTTAACTCTCAATACTTTACAACTAATAGCTCACAAGAACTACACTTCAAATCTCTCTAAATATTAGCAATTTATGGTACAAGAGACAATGAGAATTATAGACAATAAGAATACAAGAGCATGTTGAAATATTATAGCAAAAGATCAGTTCTCTACTGTCATTGGTAGGTTGTTGAGCATTTATATCATCCCATTCAATTTTTCCTGTTACAATGCATTAAATGCTTCAACAGCTAGTGGTATCACCTTGAACTACCGGCATCATAACTGGCAAGTGAACTAGTAAGGCGGCTCCTTCGGGCCAGTAAGCTTTTCTTTGTACTTTTCAGGGCTTTATACAGTCAGCTTGGTTTTTCCTTGAGCCATCAACCTGGTAGATCAAATATCACCTGAAAATTCTTTTAATACACAACAAACAAATACTTTTTGTAATCTAACTTCAAGATCATTTGATCACCACTCAAAAGATTAAATTTCTTGTAAAGATAATTGATATATTTAATCATTAAGCAAATTAATTGATCTAATTCAATTACCTCAATATAATCAAATAATACTTAATTTAATCATCTACTTATTTTGTTCTCTTAAAAAACAATATGTTTAGTTATATACTTTTTGTTTTGTTCTCATCAAAATCAACAAGTTTAATTATATACTTTTTGTTTTATTCTCATTAAAATCAAATAATGAACCTTAGGTTCAACACTCTCCCATAATCATCAACAAATCAACTTCCTTAATGAAGCTCTTGCAACTTGGTAAAGTTATACTATAAGTAAGTTTTAGGTACAAATCGTCCCTTCAAAAATCTCTTAATCTCTTCCTAAGTTTGCATACCTCATTATCCATCTTTCGCTCTAGCTGCATTCAGATTCTTCCACCACATAGTAGCATATCCAGAGAATTTAAGTACAACAAATCAAACCTTAACTGCATCTATATACCAATAACAATCAAATACCTTATCAACTTTTTCTTCCTACTATAAATATTAATTTAAATCTTCACTTCCACTGAAGGGTAGGATTTAGTCCTTGACATTATCAAGTCCTCGAGGAGTTCGGCGTCCTTGCCCTTGCATTTGGTAGTATTCACCCTCTTCCTCTTCCTTTCTGTCAGCCCCTACATCTTCTTCATCAACATTCTCCTCTATCTCCTCCAACTTTAGCCTTCATCTAGCAACTTGATCTGTAACTCCTCCAACTCGATGGAGTTGAGCTGGATGATTGGCTCGATCACCTTGGTTATATCATCTCTTAGGAACATTCTTAGGTAGGTTAAGATGGGGTATACCATGTGGTTGCTACTTATTGACTTACATTGCAGTAACCGGACTCTCAACAAGATTGGTGAGTCGATTAAGTTTATCATCGACTGACCTAGGAGTATTATTACCATTTTAACCTCGACTATCATGAGCACCATTACTTGGCTCACCCATAACACCTTGAACACTTGAATCTGACATAGTATAATACTTCTCCGATAGATCAACAACACAATATACAACAAACACTTCTACTTACTACCTAAAGCCTTACTAACTCACTCTAACAACTTCAACAGCTAATACTAATTTGAATATAACAAAAAATGCACTTGCTATGTTTTTGTAGTGAAAAACAGAGTAACAATAAGAACGACACTTATCAATCTACGAACCTTCACTACCTAGCTTGCAACTTCAAAACTTACTTCACTTGAACACATTACAGTAGCTACGGAAGGAACACAATAACCATTAACAACAAAGACGAACAAAAACTCCAATGCAACTTCATACACTAACTCTCGAAATTGTGATTTGATAGCGGCGAAGTTGATGCGTCCTTGAGGTCGTACACACGGAGGTCTCACCACAATGAATGAGAAATGAGGAAATAAAAGGGGTTTAGCAAATCTAAAATGGCTACTAATTGGACATGACACACTAGCAGATCCTGGTCGATTTAATCCTAACACTTGATATGATACACGAATGTAGTATTATGACAGTTTGCTACTAACTCTTATTTAAAAAGCTAGATAAGAGTTGAGGGATAAGAGAGAAGACACAACTAAGTGCTCTCAAAGGGGTAATGTCTATATTTAATGATGTAGAGTCATGATGTCTGTGTATAAGCAAATGGGGATTTATATACTTATCCTACTAGAGTTATAGTGCATACATGAAAAGACATAAATGGTAATTTACAAAGGGGATATATAAGACATGCTAAAAAAGGTAAAAAGGAAAAAGAGTATTTTGTACAAAAAAGTAAAGAATCCTTCTGAAATATTGTACCACAAGATAGGTATCAAGAGGCGATTAGAAGCTTATAGTGCGGTTAGCTATACTGTAATGAATTCTAAGGCCACATGTCAATCATAGTATCCTGCTCAAACGAGGTCAGAAGAAAGCTAGTAGTCAGAGTTGACTTGGTCTTGTTGAGGGCAGAGCTCAAGTATTGAAAGGTGCTTTGATCCTCTCGAGGTTGGGTGCTTCGGTAGCTTAACTCGATTTGGCGATTGAAGTTGGTCACCTCGAACATTGTCTGGATTATGGTAAGAGCTTGGTACTTAGGTTGGTAGTAGCAAAAAGATGGGAATCAAAGTAGGAATCTTCGTCTTGAATGAGGTTGTGAGCTATTATTCTCCATCCGAGTCCTTATAGTCCTTTAGCTCGACTGCGTGTAACTAGTTTGAAGAGTTGATTCTTATCATATTGTTCTAATTTGCTTCAATTTAGTCGATTATCCTAACGAATTACTGCATAAAGAAGGCCCAAATTGTTCATTACATGAATTCTTAAATTCTTCTCATAAAATTCTGGGTCAATCTCATTCCACCTTGATAAACCATAATTATGCTTTCCCTTTTATATGGTAAGTTGCAAGTTCTACTTTCTCTTCCTCTAGCATCTTCTGATGCCTAAAAAGTGTTCACACCAATTGAGCCACCCAATCAAATCAACTTTCCCATCAAAATTTTGGAAAATCTAAGTGAGCGAATTTGGGCACCACCAATCTCTTTTCAACATCTTCCATTACCGTTGAGTCACCCAAAGTTCTTCTTATATTCTCACTTGTCTCTTCTTGTTCTTTCGCCTTCCTTTTCGTTGTTGACAATTCCTTGAGAATGTTCACCACTTGAAGTGATACCTCTTCTACTTGTGCATTGTCAGCCTTGTACATTGCCAGAAAATCCTTAAATTGCTGCTATAGTTGCTTCATGTCATCTAATATGCCTAACTCTGATGCTAATATTTTATAGGATCACTCTTGAAACAAACTATTAGATCTGTTTACTTCAATGTTAGATTCACAATTACTTTGAGACGTCTTCTTATCGTGTTTTCCTATGGTGAATTGTGCAGCACAGGCTTGTCAAAGAGAACCTGTCGATCTTTGGTTAGTACAACCATAAAAAAGTTGAAGAATTTGAATGTATCTCATTACTTAAGGAATAACTCACATTTCAACATAATACAAGGCAGTTATCAAAATATTAGATAGTTATCATTATACATCAACACCTATAATACATTAATCACTTCCCCCTTACTACTTATGTACCCGTCCAGATTTTTCTCAGTTTTTCAAACATAATAATTATAAAAATAAACGAACCTCATAAACCACTTACAATACTATAATGACACATAATATAGCTAACTTTAACATAAATATAGCACATTAATGCAAATACTATACACTATAGACAACATACAAGACACATAAACAACCAAGGTCTAAGTTGTCTACTACCTTACCTTCTTCTTACATGTGTATACATACCTAAAAGGAGCTACTTCATAATGTGAGCGTGCCTCCAAGTCACGTGTAACATATAAATATTCTCTAAATTAATCTTTCACTTCAAAATCTCATCCTAAACCCATCATCCTTAATAATCTCCTCCAATTTCACATCATACCCCAATTTCATAGCTACATACAAAAGTGTGTTGATTTATCTTATTATTCACATAAACTTATGAATCTAACTTATTGTTACAAGCTAACCTTAGCTCATAATCTATCTTTTAATTTATGATTGAACGCCTAAGTATGCAATAGTGACATTGACTTGATCATATAATCTAAACAAAAATGGATACATACATTAAGGTTAATGGAAATCTTGCAGTAGTTTGCACAATGGTCACAAGGTACCTCATTATCTCCCACTTCCATTTCCTCCTTCATCCAATTTACACCATTAATATTAGCTTTTTACCTAAGCTGTATAATCTTATAAAAATTCAAATGTCTTATAGTTTTTGATGCGGTTTTGTCTTTTTAGACATTATAGTAAACATACTTGCGACAACACAAGAGTTTGGTGTTAAACTTAGCAACTAACCTAAGTAGAATGAAGTTGAAGAAATGTGGATGGAATAAAAGTTTTCCTTAGGAGAAGCTTTTGTGCACATCCATTCATGTATAAGAGAAAGAGATGCATTGGAGCAACTTTATCATCGAAATTTGTTTTAGAGGTATTTCCTTAAAGAAAGAGGTAATTCACCCTTTCTTGCTTAAGAAAATTTTGTCATTGAAATTTGTTTATTGCTTGAAGAAACTTTTGTGTACCTGTAGACTTTAACGTTTTTAATTTAACTTCTCAAGATTCGCTACCTAGTAACCATGACTTTTCAGAATCCCTTACACAAGTTAATTTTCCTTGATGTCAAGTTGTTTTAACTCAATCACTTAGTGAGGACTTGATGTTTACTTTTTATTAGGGATATACATGGAAAACACTATGTACCCAACTAAAATTGGAAGTAGTGTTGATCTGCAGGCTAAATTATGAATCCTTTCGAGAATTTCAAATTGCCAACATACCATGGTCTTATTTTGTCTATGATCTCGAAGTGCATTGCTCAATTGGTAGGTAAAATTTATATCTTTCCCCTCATATTATAAACCTTGAAGTGCTTTTTATGAGTGAGTAGACCTCACTATTTGTGCTATTTAGTTTCAATGTAATTTGAGTAGGGATTTTTGTTCTTTTAAGGTACGTTTAGTGCATGGAATTGGAATTCCATTCTCTCCTTATTCTACCATCACCACGTTTACTTGGTTTTTTGTCACGGAATCGCAATTCCATAAGAATTCCTATTACTTGAAATCAAGTAATAAGGATTTTTTAATTCAACCTATGAATCACAATGCCTCACTACTATTACCACTACCTCCATCATTGCTACTACTATTGCCATCATCACTGACTACCACTACTGTTGCCGCTGCTAGCACCACCGCTAGCACCACCGCTGTTGCCACCACCATTGCCGTCGACGCTGCCCTCACCACTACCGACCACAGTAGCCATCTTCACAATTACTGTTGTTGCCACCGCTACCACCACCGCTACCATCATCGCTACTGCTATTACCACTGTCGCTTGCTAACCACCACCACTTATTACTTTAGGATTAGTTGAGAAAGAAAATGGATCAAGGATAATTTAGTTATTAAAGTTATATTATATGTTTATTCCTAAATTTCTTATAAATCCAACTAACCAAAATAATATGTATCACACCCTTATTCCATCCCTTACAGAATTGCAATTTTATTCCCTCCTCATTCTATTCCATGAACTAACTGTACCATTAGAGTTTAAAAACATATTAGATAGACAACACATTGGCAATGCTTATGCCTAAATATATATTTTGAAAAAGTAGAAACCATCATAAGGATTAAGAAATCTTTTCTATTTTCATGTGTTGATTTGGAGAAATTTCATCTCCTTATCTAACGTGGAAAATATTATGTATGGGAAAAATAAAACTACAAAATAAAGAAACTTTATTGGTTTATTTCAATTAAGTTTCAATTGTTTGTATGATAAGAGATATCTTCTTAATTTTTTTATAAAAAAAAAATTGAAGGAAAATTGAACAAATATATTAGTAAAAAGTTAATTTTTGGGAGTTATGATACTAAAGCCAATCTCTTACACTTTTGTTAGTCGAGTGGACACTACCTAGGGTATATGGAGTCGAATAGGATTGGGTTTGGCCTCTTACTCCTCGATACTTGCAAAAAGCCCTTTATGGGCAAGGTTAAGGGGGTTCTCTGATGCTCAAGTTAGCAAGTAGGGCCAAAAAAAGGGAAGATGAGCATTGGAGACCTATTGGGCTGCGTTCGCCAAGTGAGTATGTAAGTCATTAACTTCTCTTCTCTTAGAGAGAGGGAGAATTGTGGATGTAAGGGAGAGAGAGAGGAGAGGATCGAAAAAGGCTAGATTCAATTGTCTTACTTTTTGGTGTCTAATGCCTTTTATGCGATTTATCTAGATACGTAGTGATCTGGGGTTTATTTTATTGGTTGCCTGTAAATAGAGCTTTACTGTAAACGACACGTTGTAGCCAACTAAGCCACCAAATGTGTAGTCCAATGATTTGGTAGGGGTAAAGGTATTCGTTGTGTCGACTGTACTACGAATGTCAAATGCTCATTATTGAGTGATAGTAGGTTGTAGTCGCTAAAGACAAAAGCTAGGTCGAGGTACTCATCAAGGGGTTAGCCGATGCTCGATGGAAGGAGTAGAGCCGTAGGCTTAACCTGGATGATTGGTGAGTGTTGGATCGTTGGTTACGAACTGATCTACTTGGGTATTTGTTATTTTGACTCGCCACTCATGTCACAATACAAGGAATTAACTCGCCCTTGTTTGGTATTCTTTATTGGCATAAGCTCGAGAACTCACGATAGAGTCGCGACGCACCATGTTGAATCACTACTTGCTCGAATGCCTATTAAGCGTGTCTTGCGTATCAATAACTTTAATATTAGAAATGCATAAACATTGCAAATTAGAGTAGGATACATACAAGTGTATATACATTTATCCTTTTATCACGTGAACGTGATATGTCGTAGCCCTATAATTAATAAATAATTAACGTTGTTACCAGCATATGTTGGAATCTCTATACCATGCTATGAAGTGGAGCAATGCCCATGTATGTCCTCCCCCAACTCGGGACAGACACAAGCGAAAGAGAGCGGAGAGCCAAACAGGGGGTAGACCTGTAATTTCGACGAATCCGCGGCTCCTACACTCCAATTCAAATTCCCGGGACATTTAACTACATCAGGAAAAACCATGCATAACACCATACCGCCCATCACCTCCCGCTTATTCAAAATTCCTTACCCCGCCACTCTCTCACTTGACATAATTAATTTTGACTTAAATCACATGATCTCTATCTGCCCTTAGGCCTCTGATAATCCAGACAGCGCACATGTCAGAACACTAATGTGCTGCCATTACCAGTCATATGATTTATCAACTTTGTTTTAGGAAACTGAAACAGTAATCCCAACAATGTCGCTGATGGGCTCCGGAGAAAACAACATTGCATTCTCTCCACCACAGCAACAAACATTGTACAGTCGGAAAGACAAGTCCCTTGGCATGTTGTGTTCTAAGTAATCAGTGTTTCTTTCACTTAGATCTCATTCCTATAGCTATCTTACTTCTATACATTTCATTTGCATTTCTGAATCGTTTGACGTTTTGATGTTCTTTAATCAGTTTCTTGCAGTTGTATAATAAAGATGGGGTTGAAGTTATTGGACTCGACAATGCTGCTTCTAAATTAGGTACTTTTTTTTTTTTTTCCATTGCTTTGAAGGGGTCGTTCCGTGTTTTTAGTAAAATATAGAGGCGGGTTTAAGGATAGATCTTTCTCCATTTTGGGATTCTGGGTATGTTTCAAAATTCAAATTTCTACCCTTTTCAAGGCTTTGGCCGTGTTCAAAATACAATGCGCGATTCGTATAAGATAATTGTTTTCTCCACACATCAACTAGGAACCATGCAATCTTTTTCATGTAAAACCTTTCTTATATAGATATTTTGATGAATGAAATTTCTATTTTTAAAAATTTTGATTTTGACATTTATTCTTGGCCAATTTTAAATTATTGTAACCTTGTAGGAGTTGAGCGACGCCGCATTTACGATGTTGTCAATATTTTGGAAAGCATCGGGGTAAGAATGTTTGCAACCTTCTAATCATCTAAATTTGTGCATTCACGAAGTTGATTTGGTTTGTGGTATTCATTTATAGGTTGTAGGAAGACGAGCAAAGAACCAATACTCATGGAAGGGTTTTGGAGCAATTCCTAAAGCTTTAGAAGATCTTAAGGTATAATGTTTTTTTCTGTATCAATTAGAAATCTGAAATTGGAAGTCTTGATGTGATAATTTTCTTGTGACATAGGAGGATGGATTGAGAGAGAATTTCAGCCTTTCAATTTGTCGTAACACTGCAAAGGTATGCTTAATATGGGGTGTATTTCTGATTCTTTGAAGCTTGAGGTATAAATTGCTTTCTTCAATACCGTCAGCTCAGTTTGAATCTTAATTGAGTTATCTGCTAAACTGATTTCCGTCTTTCTTATCCTTGAGTAGCAGTTCGACCGTTCCGACTGGGTGGTGATTGATGCGAAGCATCAGGGTGTCTCAGATTCAAACCTCGAGATGCAAGATAAGGCTTCAGCATCATCCAAGTCAGGTAACTATTTCATCTTCGTCCTTTGATCCGGTTAAATTTGAATCATTTGCTCTATGTCATCCACCAAAAACTTGTTGGAAGCCAAAGTAGTAAGCCTGTGGAATTTTCACCGTCGTGTAATATTGGCTTTTATGACTGGACTAGTTCGACTACCCTCGTAAGTTCTGAAAACGATTGATTTATCCTAAAGTTTGAAATTTGTAGTGTATCCCGAATGCTAAACCTATAGATTATAAAATTTTGATGACATTTATACAACTGAGTCAGCACCCATCACTCATCTAATAGCAATTCAAATGTCTTCAAGGTGTCATGTTACCAGATGAACAATAGACACTAGATTAACTGTTCAAAACTGGACACAATTATACTTTTTGCGAGTTTGGAAGAGGTTTTTTTTTTTCTTTTTTTGGGCAACATTGACAATTTGCACTGAGGGGTATATTGAAGAAATCGATTTATAAGGTGTGGAGCTGCTCAATTGCATAGTTATTATAGTTCTTTCCTGCTACTAATGAGCCATGAAGGTTTGCAATTTTTGCTGTTCAGGTGACTTATGTGGGGTAATTTGCTATTTTTGTAGACAGCAGAAAAGAAAAATCTCTATCCCTGCTCGCCCAGAATTTTCTCAAACTTTTCCTTTGCTCGAATGTAAGGGAAATTTCTCGTCTTTTCTTCTTTTAGTATCATCTCATTGTGTCATAGAATACTGATATAACATTTCCATTTTTGTCTTCTACTTGCTTTTAACAGGTGGACTTAATCTCTCTTGATGGTGCTGCCATGGCATTGCTAGGGCAGAATAATAACTCTAATGCTACGAGAAGTAATTACTTGATTCTCTTTGTGTTTACATAAAAGAAATAGCAAATGAACCTACGGCTCAAAGTGTTTTTCCTTATATTATTCTGCAGCGAAAATTAGACGGCTATATGATATTGCTAATGTTTTTGCTTCCATGCATTTAATTGAGAAGGTAAGGACTGAACTCTTAGTAACAATCTCAGAGATAGCCTAAGCATGTTCTCATCTACCACAAATTCATATATATATATATATATATTTGCAGACGCATTTTCCGGAGACGAGGAGGCCAGCATTTAGGTGGAACGGATGGCAAGCTAATTCTGGAGATGGTCATGCAAGTGAAACAAGCCTTGCTGAGTCCGGGAAAAGAGTTTTTGGGACTGACATAACAAACATTAGTTCAAAGAAGGCTAAGAGGGATCGCAAGCCAAACGAGAATGAGACATGGGCTATTCCAATCAAACAAGAAGATGTAGAGCTCGACACCAAGAACATTGAAGTAGAGCAGCCTTCAAAACATGTGCTAGGGGATTTCAAGTTTGGTCCCTTTACTCCTGTGTGTGTTTCAAATTCATCTGGTTTTCAACAAAAGAATGTCAGAAGAGCTCCGGACTGTGAGAGTTTGGCAACTCTTCACCGCCCTCAGTATCACAACCAAGGTATAGAAACTACAGCCAGTCTATCATATTGGGTAAAATGTGATATTGAAAGGGTAAATTTGCAAATACCTCTTTATATTTGTTCTTTGTGCTCTTAACTTCTTATATTTGAAATTGCATGTTTAAACACGCAATTTAGATTGCCATTTAATCTTTGGCTATTAAAAAAAAAAAAAGGACTCAACCATTTTGCTAATGCAATGAATAATAAAAGATTTTAAACAAAAGAAAAGATTAAATAAAACAAAACATTTGAAGAGTTTTCTCTTTCAAGTTCTAAGTGCAATGGTTTCTGCACAAGCTTCATCCCTTTGCCACTAGTTTAGCCTCGTATATTATGTTGCATATAGCAACTGTGGGGTAAAATATGTTTCTTGCTGATGCAATGGCAGCTTTAAGAGACCTTTTTACTCATTATGTGGAGGCATGGAAGACATGGTACAGTGAAGTTGCTGGAAAAAAGCAGGTACAAGAAGTATCCTGAATCCTGGTTGGCATTCTCCTTTTACAAAATCAGAATCAGATCGATCGTCTGCAGTTTTTCACATACAGATTATTATCAGTTTTTTTCACCCTCTTTTTTTTGGTTTGAAATTTCCCTGAGGAAGACAACCATGGCTGTGCTGAATTGTCATGTTGATGCTAGCAAGAGTTGTACAGTAATATAGCGATTTACTAATTGCACATTGTAATCTTGAAGGAAATCCGAATGCCATCTTTGATTTCATTGCCGCATCTCTATGTACGTTTAGGATTTGTGAGGGATCAGTAAAAGTGTGTTGATTATACACGGGAAAATTGTAAAAACAAGACGTTTTTAGCATCTTTGTAAAATCATGATGGTTTGTTCTTTAATAAATTCATGATCTACTTTTCATCACTGTCTATGGATATTAATGAAAAAAAATGCGTGAATGGCTTGCAATTTTAAAAAAGCAATAAAAGGAAAAAAAAAAAAGAAGTAAAACCGTAAGTACTTGGATGTGCACCCTAAAGTTAGAGAATGATCGCCGCTATCTTAGGGGTTACCTCTTCTAAGGTAGTGGCTCATTATTTTCAAACTTCGTGGTGGTTGGTAAAGTATTCAAAAACACTAGTGGATCATGCAACTCATAAATAGTATGACCTATTGCTGCAGAAACTAAAAGAAATTCACCAAGTCATTGTATGAGTTTCAATTGATGAAGTTAGAAACTATAGAATTAGTCGTTACAAAAGTATTTATCAATTAAACTAATTTAAATTGTAATAGAATCCATTCAATTCAAATATAGCTATTATTGAATTGTTTGTCAATTCAAATTTATTATAAAAAATAGCTGTTGTAAAATTATTCATTCATCATCTTACATTTGAAAAATAGCGATTACAAAAGTTCATATAAATCAAATTAAGTTAAAAAAACTATATACAAAGAAACAAGTACATATGCATGATGTACTTTCAATTTTTCCATTTCCATTCCAGTTTATGCTTCTTCACTCTCAAAACATTATGTTAACAAGTAGCTTCGGTAGCTTGAATTTCGAGCAAAACAATTGAAGAATTTATTATGTTTGGGATAAACATTTCGTAGATTGAGCTAATTATTCATTTTACATCAAATACTCTTAAAGATATAAGAGAGTTGTTTCGCTAGAAGACTTAAGAGAAAGTGCATAGATATAGGTTATCTAAAGAGTTACACTCATCAGTATAGTAGTTACTTTTCAAATGACTTGGTATATATAGATAAGTAATTTCAATGAAGATTTCAAACGAGAAAAGTTGTATTCTTATATATTGTACAACTATTCAAGGGTTATTTGCTCTATTTTAGATAAAAGAGTGATATGGCCAGTAAATTTAGTGCTTCATCACTATAGAAGTGTACTATAGCTATTCGAATGTTAGTATATAGAGCAGCAAATGATGCTTTAGATGATTGAAGTCACAATAATACAATGTGTCAAGTAATTTGTTTAAGGGGTTATTATTTATTTTAGTGATGAGTATTTATGTAGAATTGTTCATGATGATATAGAATATTACTTAACGTTGTTGAGCAATATGAATTTTTTAATGTATTAGGAAGCATTGATTGTATGCATTTAGAGTGGAAGAAAGGTCCAATTGCATCGCAAGACTTGCATTCTTGAGGAGATTATGATTCTCTAACAACTACGATTGGAGCTATTACTTTATATAGTACTTAAATATGACATGCATTTTTTCATGTTTTTGACTTGGATATTGATATTGAGGTGCTAGCACACTCACCTCTATTCAATGATGTTGTAGGACATGTTTCGTTGACTCAATATATCTTGAATGGTAAAAACTATAATATAAGATATTATCCTATAGATTATCATATTTATTTCATACTTGCTTGGCTCAAAAGAGTAATTATCTATTAAGCACAAAGAAGGATGTGGGAAGAATGTTGAATGAGCTTT
Source organism: Lumnitzera littorea (assembly GCA_024138015.1). Classification (NCBI taxonomy): domain Eukaryota; kingdom Viridiplantae; phylum Streptophyta; class Magnoliopsida; order Myrtales; family Combretaceae; genus Lumnitzera; species Lumnitzera littorea. The sequence goes on along the minus strand of JAMXBB010000011.1, from coordinate 65,440,942 downwards.
TAGAGTGCTATAACTTCATTTTGCTCTAGTTCATGTTTCTTTATGTTTTTGGCTTCCAAAAGTTAAGGACAAATTATGAGAGCATGCATGTTTTTACATAATATGATTATTGAGGATGAATAAGATTACTACACCTTTAGTTTTCAAAATCTAGATTATAAATTAGGAGTTATTAATGATTTGGCACCTCATTTCTCTCATACTCATATTATGAAATATGCTATGTATATCCAAAACAATATTTAGCTTTGTGATAGGACAAAATATATCAACTACAAATTGAATTGATTGAACATACGTGGCAGTGATATGCACTTACTAGTTAATATTCAATATTTAGAATCAATGATTTTACATTATATATTGGCTTCTTCTTCTTCTTTTTTAAATGTTTGCTATGTACTTCAACTTATATTAGTATTAACTTAAAATTATTGATCTATCTAGTTTTTCTTATGAATAATGATATCGTTAGTTCAATCATTATAATTAATTGTAGAAAAAAATTACGTAATTTATATTTTATTTATTAATTAATTGCAATAATAAATTAAATTGTCAGTATTATACATAATTTTCATGCATTTTCATACTTCAATAATAATGTAAAAATAATAAAAGTATTAGTTTGAAAGTAATAATAACATGAGACCCGCAAGAGTTTAAAAAATTGTATAAAATAAATATTTTTAAAAACCATAAAATAAAGTTAAGAGTTTTTTAAAGTGTTGATATGGTATCTTTAGGAACTCTCCAGGAACCCACCAATATAGACGCCCTTATATGCTGCATGCTGCAAAGCATAGGCGTTTATATCAACTAAAATTCGTTTGTAGGGAACTGCATTTGAGTTTAGGTATACATGACTTCAAGGGAGCAAGTCTAGAGAAGCAAACAACTCCGTTCAATTCGAAGGAGGCTTGAGACACTCGACTTTAGAAGCTTTGAATCATCATTAAAAATATGCCTGAAATTAAAAAGAGCATTTGATGAAACTGCAAGCATGAAGAGAAACATGATACAAACTAGACATCTCAACTCAAAATACATAATGACAACTAACTAACAAATACGGTCTTAAAGCATAGATGTCTCATGGACAAATAAGAGATTACTTTGATCAGTTTTTTTGGAGAATCCTTATAAACACCGAAAGAAAGAAAAAGACGTCTCATCTATTTTTATCTTAGCTCATAATCATGCAAGTATCAACAGTCAATGAGTCGTTCAACTTTATTTACTTGAAGACACATACTGTTTGAAGGTTCCCATAAATAACGTTTTTTCCCTTCTTTCCCTACGATGCATTGATTGAAAAAGTATTATATCTTTTTTTTTTTTTTTGCTAAATACTATCACTACAACTATGAAGAATAAGGAATCCAATTTAATCTATTTTATTAAGATACTAATGTTTATGTCACTTCAATACAAAGACCTTGATAAAAAAGTACTATTGACTTTTGAAGATTACTATTTCTGATAAATTATTTTAACAAATCTATTTAAACCACATGTAACTAAAATTTATGAAAATGTCATGAATGTGCAGCAGAAGCATTACCTTGTTAAGAATGTGAGCCGAATTGTTGAGTTTCACAAAAACATGTACAAATAAACAAGTAAAAAAGAAAGAAAGTAATACGTAAGATTTAACATGAAAGACCCCAAATGAACTAGGTGAAAATCGATAGGCAAGACTTATAAAAGTTCCATAGAAGATCCTCACAACTTCTCTAGAGTAATGCTAACAAGATTAAGCCCTTCAGAATTTAAATGGTTTCGTTTTAGGTTTGACTCTATCCAATATATATAACATCATATATGTAGAGTTATAAAAGACTCAAAAAAACCCTACTATAATAAAAGAGATGATTTAGATAACATAAAAGTCCCAATTTGGAAACTGCTAAACATTAAAATAACATCTAATGGTCGACCTTTTACTCATTTCTTCACTTATTAATGTTCTTCATACCTGAACCTCGAATAAATTTAAGACATAAATCCAATAAATTTCCACCTTATGTTAAGTCTGGACAACTTAATACATGTATGTACACCTAAGCTTCCTCTACAATCACCTCTTTTATTTCAATCTATCAATTTGCTCACCTATAAGCTATCTAACACACCGAACTTACTGGTGAGCTATAAGGTAAGTCTAAGTAGAGCTGTGAAGTTAAGATCTTTACTGTTTAGACGATATTTATGTTCGATCCAAGTGCAAAGTGGCAACTTTTGATTAAAAAACAAATTTAAAGGTTAAATAGGGTGTCTACAATTGGTTATAATTACTATGTAGATTTAAGTTTATTCAACCTATGTTAAAAGACAATCAATCTAGAATAACAAATTGATCTCCATTCCATTTTATTTTGAAGTTCAAACATTTCTTAACTGTGATATGATTTTGCTTTCATTCGGTAACAAAAGAACTATAGTATTTGTTATATAGATTTCATAGATCCGAGTCTGACCAAAAGACATGCCAAAATTTGATGGTACTTCTATCCTTAGAACATAAAGCCATGTTGGAATATCCAATTTTGATTTGTTACAATTCCTTTCCATAAGCTAGAGGATATTTTCTTTTCTTTTTTTATTTTTAAATGACAAGACTGGGTTGCCTAAGATTTTCCTCCTATATTTATTATGATATGCTTCAGCGGGCAACACTTTCCAGTGTTTGAATTCCCTAAGCCTCTTTATGCCTATGCTTTATTTCTCTACGATAATTAGCCATACTTAAACCACCGTTCTATTCAGAAGTAGTTATGATCTTTCGATTTCTCCATTGAACAATATTCATGTGAGAGGAGCCACTGCAAGGAAATTTTTGTATCAATTGATCGATCCTCATTTTGAATAAATTTTGATGATAAGGATATGGATTACATATAACACATGGGAATTGCTTGAACAATGAGTTTGATAAGAATTATTCTATTTGCAATACTTAGGAGTTTGCCTTTCCAGGTAGCGAATTTCTTTCAAATCTTCTCAATAACTACAGAGAAGTGGCTTCCTCTTAGTGTTAGTCCTTATTTTGGGGGGATCCTACGTATCTGCTAAAACTAAGTGAATATGATAGCCTTAAGATGCCTATGATCACATTTTTGGAAAAGAAGAATTTTGACTTGGTTGGATTAATTTTTAAACCTTACCATTCTTGAAAGATGCTAAAAATTTGAAGGATAAAGTGGGCGGATTGTCTTATAGCCTTAGACATGAGGACTATATCATTTAGGACAAGTAAATGTGATAACTTAATTGGTGATCTCTTAATTGAATGGGTTCCCAATTTGCTTTCATGACCACTTCTTCAATTTCATTATATAGAATCTTCATGGCTAGAGTAAATAGTTATAGTGAGATTGGGTCACCTCGATGATGCCTTTAATGGGCAAAACGTGTTAGAGTAGCTAATTATTCAATTTTGTAATTAGTTAGCCAGAGTTTGTTTCCAAGTAATTAGTTAGTTTAATAGATTTAGTTAGAGCAGATAGTTTGTTTCATCTAGACTAGGAAAAGGCTTTAAGACCAAAATTTGTGACTTAAGTGTAGAAAAACTTTCATTCAAACCATTAATTTGAAAACACAATCTTTTTGAACCATCTCTATAAACTTGTCAAAACGCTTTTGTATCACATGAGCCACAAGAACAGTGCAGTAGATGTCTATAATTCCTTAACTCTTCCTAAATAATACAATTCGGTAAAATATTCGCCTATACTATGAGAGCCTTGAACTACATTGCTCAACATATGATATAACTGACATATTCTTGAATCGCCAATTTCAGAAAACCGTACTTTTAGCTTATCTCAAATATCTTTGGCCGAGTGCATATAAAGCACTGTTGAAGCAATATGAACTAAAACTAACCGCAATAACCACTAAATAATTAAGTTGTTACAGTGACTCCAAATGGAATACAACTTATCTATTGTTGCAAGAACTGGAATGGAACCATCGATAAAGCCTACTTTATTACGAATTGAAAGAGCTAACAAGAATGCTATACTCTAAATATTGTAGTTGAGGTTGGATAAATCTAGTGTAATCATAATAGAATTTTGCCAATTAGAATGATGAATGTAATAAGGTGAATTCATGTCTTCTGATGGTGAAGAAATCATTCCAATCAATTGAGAAACTCTAATACCATGTAAAGCTTCCTAGATTAGCTATTGTATGTATGTGTAAGAGGAAGAAGGGAATAGAGGTTGAAGAAATTATACTATGTGTGTATGCGAGAGGGGGAGCAAAGGTTGAAGAAAGTGCAATAGTTCATTAAATCTAAAATAATGTATAGACTCTTACTTATATACATATGTTGCATGGGAAGCAAACTATTTGCTTTAACTAAATATGTTAAACTAACTAACTAATTGGAAACAAACTCCAGCTAACTAACTAAAAAACTAAATAATTAGCTACTCTAACAAAAGGCTTTAGAAGTTGATCTATCGAGCATAATTTCTATAAATGTTTAATTTTTAATTTTTAGAGATATATTGGTGTAATATGCTTTTGATTTACTTCAAACAATATCCCGTATGTCTTGAAAACCAACTAAAAAGATGTGGCAAATAAATGTTTGAGTTTTCACTAGATGAATTCCATGTATGAAGGCATTGAATGATTCTAGTTTTCTGTAAATTTATGAATTGTCAAGTTCTTATTCATGAATGATGAGGCAAATTATGATAATAACCCTTCAAAACTATCTAAACAAAACTAAGGTCTTAAATGTCCGAAATAATACAATTATAACCCTTGAGAAATGTTGCCATCAATAAATTTCTTCTCCAACATGGCATAAATATAGTCTTTTCTATTAATACTGGCTTGTAATTATTTTTCTAAGCTAATCCAAAATCTTAGTCAGTGTGAGCAAGTAACTCTGGTGTATAAGGTATTTATTCATAGCTTATTTGACTTGGTAGGTTTTTAGGGGTTTTGAGGATTATAAGATAAGTTTCAAATAACAAATTTTTTAGAATCTACTTCCATGAGGTAAAGTACAAGTATGATGTCTTCGTATCTATTACTTACCTTGGAACTTGTAATCTAACGTATATAGGATATAAGTTTTTGGATACTCTATACTTGCCTTGTAAAATTTATTAAAAAATACAAGACATTTAGTGAAAGAAAAATAATCTTTTTATTTTTTGGTTGAAAAAAGAATAAAGACAACACATTATATTTATGTTAAAAAAAAAAAGTCTAAGCCCAATTCCATGTTAAACCTAAAAGCTCTTATATTTTATATTTTAACTTTTACATATGATACATTTTTTTTGTCAAATTTGATATAGATTCCATAAGTTTTGTTCAATATTACATAATAAAATAACAACTATTTTGACATCATAATTTTTGTTATAACTGTTATGAGTTTTGCATATGAGAAACTTGCAATATTACATATAAATTACTTTTTTAATAACACATAAACTTGAAATTGATATGAAGATAAAAAATATATACAAATTCCACGGGATACCTTGTATATGTTATATAGTATAAGTTCTAAGTTGATTCCATAGTACTATAAGGTAGGTTTTATAAGGATGCATTAGGGACATGTTTGGGACGAGTTATAAGAACCTAAAACTCATCCTGCTAGCTTAATGGTATACCTCTAACACACTAAAAACCCTATAGGGCAACTCTATACTTAAAAACTCAACTTTATAAGGTTTAGGTAACTTATGAAGGTAGCAAGGCATGTTTTATATATAATATAGACACTCAATTTTTGCCTCTTATGTAATTTTAGATTTTAAAGGCTCTTAATTCAAAATTATAAAAAAAATTTAAGAAATAAAATAAAATAAAATAAATTGAAAAATAATAAAATACCAAAAAATGGAATAAAGAAAAAGAAAAATGTTATAATGATATTTAGGAAAATAGATTTTTAGAAAGTAAAGTGTTTTAAGATCAATAGATTTAGTTTTAACTTAGTTCAAATAGCTCTATTTTAGAAAATCACGTAGTTTAAATATAATTTAATCGTATTAAATATCAAGTCATAGACCAACAGTTTAACGGATAAGCATTTGAATTGATATTGGGTTAATTTGAAGTCACGAGATTGAATCTCATTACACATATATGTGCTTTTTATTTATTTTTTCTTTTTTTTCATTTGCGAAAATCTATTGAGCGTACGAAATTCAAATCTAGTCAAATCTTTTGAATTTAATGCGATAAAGATTTATGAGATTCAAATTTAATTTGATTTTTATCAAATCAAATTTGGATCGATATAGAAGATTTGAATTTAATTTGATTTTTATTAAATCGTATTTGAATCAATATAAAAGATTCAAATCTATTTTAGATTGATTTATTTTCCGAATTTTCTATATATTGATTGCGCGGCATAAAAGAAAAGAACAATTTACACACTCACCAAAAAGACCCTCTCTTAACTAGCCTAACCATCCTCAGATCCATATCCTCGAGCTTCCATGATCCTTGTACAACATCATTTCACTGCCACTACACCCCAACAACGGCCAACAACCAACCACAATGCCACAACAATTCCACACCAAGACCCAACAAATTAGCTCACAACAGTAGCTGCATGGCCAAGGAGCAACACAACACTTCATCTTCACCGTTGTAACCAACACGTAAACACACAATGCATGCCAAACATCACATGCACACATTTCCACTGATCACCTAATTCACTGACTACACCTTCGTTGCTGCACAGTCCATTCACACACAACCACTCCCACACATAACGTACAGATACAACATGCATAGCCAACCCCTACACACTCTGACCGAGCACAATTTGAGCAATTCCAGCCACATCTGCGATGCCTCATCGATCACTGCAGTTCACGCTCGATGCTCCCTCCACATTTGCAGCATCAAGACACAACACGCACAAGCCACTGTCACAATTCCCATGGACACTGCAATATACTGTTCACGCCACTTTACTGATCACAAGCACAATTCATGGCCCCTATCACAATTCCAAACCGATGCCTACAGTAGTGAACACGTTCATACTATGATTATCAAACAGCAGATCACTTCCCACGCCATAATCCCAACGTCCAGCATGTCACACTGCAACGAGCAGCACGTACCATCATCGTTGCCCACCAATTAGTAACGATCAATACTGCAGAAGCTACTCTCGACGGTAGCAATAATACATTGGCCAACACAAGAAAGTCCTCGTACTTACAACCAACTATGGCTACTAATCATTGTCATTTAGCCGCCCATCTATGACTGCTGCTGTTCTATGCTCATCAACACAGTTCCATACATACTGATTGTTGCACCGCACACCGATAACTTTGCACAGTAGCAACCACACGTCCACCTACTGCTGCAGCACTTCGACTACCCATACGATTAGTAATGCCGATTAGTGTTGCGTATCTACATTTAAGCACATGCACTGCTGCCCCAATGCTACTGTCCTTCACCGTATAGTGGAAACCAAGTCAAGTTCAGTTCTTCAATTTTTATTTATTTATTTTTTATTATTATTATTTTATTTATTAGTCATTTATTTATTTATGTTTATAACATGATATATAAATATATATATATATATATATATTAGCTTAGGTATTTTTTAGTATTAAGTTTTTTAGGATTCCTTACAAAAAAATTATTTTTTAAAAATAAAAATTAATAAAAGACCCTTTTTAAAAAAAAATAAGACTTTTAGCGGGTACGTAAGTAATTTTGGAGCGACGTTAAAATCTGTAGAAACTTAATTTTTTTTTTAAATTTTCTATTGGTTTTTATTTTATTCTCAAAAAATATTAAAAGTACAATTTTGATGAATAAACCTAATTTTGAAAAATAGATAATGGTACCCATTAGGATTTAATAGGTTAGCCCACGAATTCAAAACCTTTTAGTTTTTATCAAATTAAAATAAAAGACTGGTAGCTAAATTATAGTTAATCCATCCAATTGATTACGATTTTTTTTTCCTAACCTCAAGTAGGTAGTGACTCCAAAAGTTTTTTTAAAAAAATAACCGGAATTTCCTATTTTCTTTAATCAAGGATTAATACTAAATGGGTTAAGGTTTAGTATTAGTCGCAAAGTGGGAAACGAATTCAAAATGAAAATAAAGAAAACTAAAAATTTAGGCTTAACAGTTTAATAACTCCACTGAGGATCTCAAGAGGGTTAGCCACTAAAATTTATTGAACTTAGGATTATTTAAAAAAAAAATTATATACTTGACTTGATTGTTATTTCATTTTTATTTTTTTTATATACTAACATTTTTCGTTGTAGCTTATTTAGGAGGGGTTCGTTTGGGGGGTTTATTTTATTTTATTTTTCTGCATTATAAATACATGGTAGATACGGTCAGAACTAGGCCATCTTAGAACCTTAGGAAAGGGATCGTTGTGTAAGCTTCGGATGTTATGGGATAGCTACCTTCTAGGACTGATTAGACTACCCCACTCAATTTTGGATGAAACCACAAAATTGTTACTTTGAAAGACGCGGTGGTTGTAAAACTTAGTGACCTGTAGAACCTATCCTTTACATACATGAAAACCTTTTTAAAAAAAATTTGTGAAAACCCATAATGTGGCAAACCTAGATGGAAAGGGTAGTTGTCCATTGTAATATATCCCTATAAATATTTTCCCGCAATAATTCCATATAAAGTTTAGAATAAGCTTTGATTGTAATTTTAATTTTAATTTTAATTTTTTAGATAAGAGTGAATAGATCAAGTTAAAGGGCTTTTGAAGGGATTCATGTCCACCCACCTCATTGGTTTTAAAAATTACCTCACATGTGGTTTTGACTTTTTAGCCAAATAAGCAAGAATCTATTAGGAACAAGATTGGGCCTATCTTATCCTTACATAATACCCCTGTGAATATTACCTTAGTGTTGACCTTAGTACATCTATGGGAGCCTGAATTTGTTGCTTTTTGGGCCCATACATGCTAAGCCCAACAGTAAATAATAAAAAAGAAAACAAAACTACAAAATGGAAAGAATCAAACCTGTAAAATAATTTTAGGTAGTTGCCGTTTTACCAAGTATTTTACCAGCCAAGAACATTCATAGATTAACACTTTGTAAATATCCTTTCTCGTTTAGAATAAATAGGATTCCTCTTTTGTAAATAGATCCCCAGTAGTGTTGTTCTATAGGCTTGTATATAGAATCCTAAGAAAGCAATCCTTCATTTACAATTTCATCACTTTGGCTTTGTAACAAAAAAAGCCCTAACTTTTTCTCTCTCCCTTTCAAAAAGAAAAAAAAAAAAAAGAAATTTGCTAACAGTTGCAAATCCTTATGGGACTCAGGATAAACACAAACCACTATTAAGGCGGTTAACTTAAACATATCCACTTAGCCCATCAAGATCGTGGAACCAGCTCAAAACTCTTGGTCCATCAAGTCTAACAACGAACTAAATCAAAACATGAAGCCATGAAACACTATCCTAAGCTTAATCCCTTGTACAAATAAAAAGTGCAATTCATCAGTGCCTTTCACTTCAAAAGTCGTCAATACCGGCCCATTTGAACTCTAAGGAACTAGGCCTAAAATCACATATGGAAGTTAAGGGGCATTAAGACCTATGAGCTTGAGGCAATAGGGCATTTGGTCCTTGAAATTCCATTTTGAACTCAAATCGAGTGAAAGTTATTGTTTCATAACTTGGGGCATGTTTCAAGGAATTGGGGAGTAAGGTCAGTCATCATCCTAAGGTCAATCAATCCTTATGTAAGGAATTGGTAACTCACTTTTAAAAGGTGTAGAATGAAAAGAGGTGAGCTATATCTTATACATTGACCATTAATGATGCGAACCATAACCAAGAACAGACAAGGTTAGTCGTTAGATGTGTCCAAGCTTGCTGAAAGCTTAAAATGGAAGTGATGGGGAAAGTGCAGAATGATAATTACGAATGAAAAAGTAAGTAAAACCCACAAACAACTCTAGAAGATATGACGTACGAATTGGTCCGGTAAGAATACTTGTTGCCTAGCTTTACTCAAGGGTTAGGATAAGAATGATGCCGAGAGTAAACAAGTAATGTTTACACAAGGAAGGAAAATATAAAGTATATTAATGTTCAATCTAATTCTGATGATGTTTACAGCTACAAGTACGTAGGTATTTATACCTATAAGTTAGGGCAACTTACCCAAAAGTGAAAAGACAAAAAGGACATTTCATAAGGAAGTAATGTATAGTAAAAATGAATATATAAGCAAAACAATCATTGGTGCAATGGATTCTATATATGATTCTATACATGTGGCGATGTTGTATTGGTGATGCCATTAGAAGATGTGGACAAAAAGCATGAATAGCTTGCTTATCTGAGTAGGGGTAGAATAGTCAGCCCGAACTCTCTCTTTCGGTATTTCGGCAAGGGTACGGCCAAGTAAGTAATTGGCCAAACATGTATGGGAATGGAGATTGGTTATTGTCTCGGCCTTTCGCTTCTTGGTACATAACATACGAAAAATTGGCAGTCATTCAGCTTAGCAAGGAAAATGGGTTGGCAAGGAGATACATGGTCTCCGCATAAGTTGGCTGGAATAAGAGGATTCATCTTGCTAGTCCCTCTAGTCCTCGGGCTTAGCCGTAGGTTAGTGATCCAGTAGCCTGATTCCTATCATTCTCTTCGGCTTGTTTTGGATTTGGGATCAAATCTTACTGGTCTTCATTTAGCTCTCTGTCAAGGTGATACAAATTAAGGTTGATAATGTTGAAGGCATCAGAAACCTCATAGTCTTCGGGCAACTTCAATCTATAGGCATTATCATTGATCTTCTAGAAAACTCTGAAAAGTCTTTCAACTCTTGCAGATAATTTGTTCCTTCTCTTATTCAGGAACCGTTCCTTACTAAGGTGCAACCATACCTAGTCTCCTAGCTAGAATTGTTTAACCGTCCTACCCTTGGTGTAATACCCCTTACATGTCAGGTAATGGAATTCTAATCATCGAGGCGCCTTTTAATGTAGCAACTTAGAGTACGTTGAAATTTTAAAGTTAAGCATGCTCAAGCTAAAGCAATCCTAGGATAAGTGACCTCTTGGGAAGTTACTATACCAGGAGACAAAATCGTGTGGCGTTCTACGCTAAAGTGGACAATTCCCAGAAGGGAAAAGTTCCAGCCAGGTCGTTACAAGTAGTATCAGAGCAATCTACTAGTCGAAAGGGAGAAGCCTTGTTTGGTGGTGATTCTAGACTTGTGTAACAAAATCGACAAGGACGTTGGTTTTGTAAGAGAGGTAAATTATAATACCCCTTACATGTCAGGTGATAGAATTCTAATCATCGAGACACTTTTTGGTGTAGCGTCTTGGAGTACGTCGAAACTTCAAAATTAAGTGTGCTTAGGCTGAAGCAATCCCAGTATAGGTGACCTCTTAGGAAGCTGTTGTATTAGGAGACAAAACTGTGCGGCATTCTATGTTAAAGTGGGTAATACCTCTGTGGGAGTAGTTCCAGTCGAGTCGTTACAGGCAGTATCAAAGCAATTCACCAGCCAGAAGGGTAGAGCCCTGCTTGGTGGTGATTCTAGACCTATATAACGAAAATGACAAGGACGTCGGTTTTGTAAGGGGGGTAAATTGTAATATCCCTTACATGTCAAGTGATAGAATTCTAATCATCGAGACACCTTTTGGTGTAGCGACTCGGAGTACGTTGAAACTCTGAAGTTAAGCGTGTTCAGGATAGAGCAATCTTAAAATAGGTGACATCTTGGAAAGTTGCTGCATCAAGGGACAAAACTATATGACGTTCTATGCCAAAGTAGACAATACTTCGGTGGGAGGAGTATTGGCTGGGTCATTACATTTGGTCTTCTCTCATATTCTTTTAGCAACTTAGTCGATATGTTAAGTGATTTTTTCATAGATGTGTTGAAGGGATTGTGCTTGAGCTCTTATGTCACGATCTTCTTGCATGAGTACAGGTATAGGGGTGTGATCGAAGGGTAACTCGAGATTAAAACCATAAACCACTTCAAAAGGTATATTCTTAGTGGTGTCATGTACTATATGATTGTAAGCGAATTTGACTACTGGTAAGCAAACATCCCAATCAGCTAAGTTTTTTCCCACTATAGCTCGAAGCAGTGATCCTAAAGTGTGATTAGCCACCTCCGTTTGGCCGTTAGTTTAGGAGTGATAGGAAGTATTGAATAGTAGCTTGGTCCCCATCTAACACTACAAGGTCCTCTAAAAATGACTCGAGAACTTTGGATCCTTATCAGAGACTACACTTCTTGATACGTTGTGTAACCGTATAATCTCCTATAAGAAAAAAGAAGCAATAGTCGAAGCATCGTTAGTTTTTTTAGTAGGGCACAAAGTGTGCCACTTTACTGAATCAATTTATGACAACCATTATATAATTTGTACCTTGAGTAGTTTGTGGTAATCCGAGAACAAAGTAAAGGCATTGCTTTCTCTTGCTCAACTCAGCACTTAGCCCTCTTGCATAGGCATAGCTGTTGACAACTGGGTACACATCTCTCCTTATCTTCAACCAAAAGAATCAACCATTTAATAGTTCACAGGTTCTTCTTTCTCTAAAATGTCTGGAGAATCCTCTACTGTGGGCTTCCTTGATCAATAATTCCCGTAATGAATAGGTTGGCATGCATAATTTTCCACCTTGGAGCAAGTAACTATCCTCCATACGATACTCATCTACTATCCTTCCATCAAGGCATTGCATGATTATAGGTCTAAAGTGTGGATAATTATAATATTGCTCTTTGATACTTACAAACCCAAATGGCCTGGTTTGAAGTTTGGTTAAAAGCGCATGTCTCTTTGAAAGAGTATATGCAACTATATTGCTCTTTTCTTGCTTGTATTTAATCATGAAATTTAATCCTTTAAGGAATCCAACCGATCTTGCTTGCCGCTTCGATAACTTGGTCTGACTTCGGAGGTACCTTAGCGATTCATGGTCAATATATATGATAAATTCTCTCGATAGTAAATAGTGCTGCCATACTTGCAATGCTCGGATCAACACCAAGAGCTCTTTGTCATACACAAAGTAATTAAACTATGGTTCTCTAAGCTTCTCACTATGGAAGGCAATTGGAGCTTTCCTACATTAAGATAGTGCCTATTCCAATGCTTGATGTGTCACATTCCAGCTCAAATATTTTCTTGAAGTCAGATAAGACTAACACCAAGGTGAAGGTTAATCTTTCTTTTACCTCAACAAAGCTCCTCTTCTTCTTTTCTCCCCATTGGAAGTCGGTGTTTTTCCTTATTAGCTTAGTAAGTGGTGTGGTGAAGATGTTGAAATTCTGGATTAATCATCTAAGGAATGAAGCTAGTCCATGGAAACTTCTTACGTCGACACAAGTAGTAGTAGTTGAGCACTCTACAATTGCTCGGATTTTCTCATCATCCATACATAAGCCTCCTCCATTGATTACATAGCCTAAGAATACTACTTCTTCTTGGCAAAAGCAACACTTTTTGAGATTGCTAAATAATCTCTCGGCATAGAGGATATTTAATATAACTCGAAGATGCTTGTAATGACTTGACATGTTAGTACTGTAAATTAGGATGTTGTCAAAGTATGCCACGACACACTTTCCTATTAGATGTCTCAACACATGGTTCATCAGCCTCATGGAAGTGCTTGGGGCATTTGACAAGCCAAACAATATGACCATCTACTTGTAAAGTCTATGTTGAGTTTGAAATGCAGTTTTCCACTTGTCTCCCGGCCTCATGCGAATTTGATGACAGTTAGACTTTAGATAAATCTTGCTGAAGATCTTGGCTTTACTTAATTCATCCAGCTTGTCCTTTAGTCTAGGAATGGGATACTTGTATTTGATTGTGATCTTGTTTACAACTTGGCTATCCACATACATTTGCCAAGTCCTATCCTTTTTCAGCACAAGAAGCGCTGGCATAACTCAAGGGTTGAGACTCACTTTGATGTAATCTCTCTCCAGCAACTCATTGACTTGACTTTAAAGCTTAGAAGCCTACTTGAGATTCCTCCGATAAGCTCGCTTATTTGGCAGTGTAGCGCCAGGTACTAAGTTAATGCAGTAATCTATACCTTTAGTTAGGGGCAACCCCTTAGGTAACTATTTTGGGAATAGGTCAGTATATTCATTTGGCAACTCTTTGATTTCCTGGGGTAATTTATCCCACTTTATCATCTCTAGTAGGCGCTTAACCAACATAATGGTCGACTCATTAGAATTGATGGCTTCTTGGAGCTCAACTCTACTCATCAGCAGAGCCTTCTTCAATCCACGAGCAAGTTTTACCTATAATTTATTAACTTCTCTAAGTGGCATCGAGTTTAGTGTGATCTTCTGACCATCCTTCTTGAACATATACGTATTCTTATAGCTGTCATGGATAACTCTCTTATGAAATATCCACAGTCTACCTAGTAATACGTAGGAACCACACATGAGTAGTACGTCACAAAGAATCTGGTTTGAGTAATTCCCTATAGTGATCAGCAGTAGTATTTGCCGAATGATATGTAATGCTCCTTTCTTGCTCAACCGGTACAACTTATATGGCCTTGGATGTACAACAGTCGGTAACTTTAGTTTTGAAATAAGATCGGCCGATGCCACATTAGTGCAGCTTCCACTATCCACGATGGGGGCACACACCTGATCATTCATCTTACAGGTAGTATAAAACAAATTCTCTCTTCTCCTTCTCTCATGCGGGTTCCATGTTCATAGTGTATTGGACAACCATAAGCAATTAGTCTAAGTCTTCAACAAACACGTCCTCTTCAATAAGTTTTTTCTCAGCATTTTCTTTCTCAATAATGACCTCCTCCTCTTTAGGTTCCTCATCTATATTGTCTACTTCTAGCTTCGAGACATTTCCCTTGATGACCATTGTCCCTCGGTTTGGGCACTGAGTAGCTATATGTACGAACCCTTGGCACTTGAAGCACTTGATCTGGCTTGTCTTTCGGCCAGACCCTTGCCCCCTCTTAAAAGTTCAAGTCAGTACTTCACCATTAAGTCGGCCTTTCTAATTGGCTCGGACATCCATCTTTCGGTTCAACTCGGTACTCGAATGAACTTGGTGACTTGCTAATCCGGGTCAGCTAGTTGGCATCTTGGTCAGTACTCGGCTCCTCCTTTGCCTTTCTACTCGTTGGGCTATCTAACAGCTTCATCCATTGTAGCAAATTGTTGGAGCTCTATAATGTCTCGAATGTCTCCTCTTAACACAGTAATGAATCTTGAGACTGTTCGAGCTAATGGTTCCTCCACTTTGCAATGGATCATAAGCATCTTAAATTCTTGAACATATTCGTCAACTATTCGACCTCCTTGTCTCAGCTCCTAAAGCCAAGTGAAAGTATTTTGAAGATAAGTTTCTAGTACGAATCTGTTTCTAAGTATTCTCTCCATCTTGGGCCAAGTATTAATCGTTCAATACTCATCTCGTCTTCTTATGGCCTGGAAATTCTTCTACCATATGGTGGTATATCGGGAAAACTCAATAGTAACAATTCTCACTTTCTAGACATCTTCGTATTAGTAATATTCAAAAACATGCTTCACCTTCTTTTCCCACTCCAAATATTCATCAACATTCCCAGATCCATTGAAGCTCAAAATCCGAAGTTTTACATGGTTAGATGCTTTAGGGGCTCGTACGCATTCTTCTTCAAAATACTCTTCCACGTCCTCTTCATTAAGTTCTCTTAAGTCTATCATTCGTCTTACTTGTCTACCTACTCCTCCACCTTGAATTGGTCTAGTTGGGTTCTGATCTCTAATAGGTTAAGTAGCTTGTAGGGTATTTTGTACAGCCTTAGTTGGTCGGTAAGCCAATGCATGAATAGCTTAGGTTAAATCCACCAAGAGGTTAACCACCTCATCTAGTCTCTCGTTAGTGCTCTTCGGCATTCCTTGAAACTGTCATCTAGGGTAGGTGACTCTACTATTGTCATCTCCAACACCAACATTTATACTCGGATCCATCATCCCTCTAAAACAGAAACTAGACAGTCAACAAACACAACAACTAAGATAAACATAGTAACTTGCTTTGTTTTACACACGTAAAACAGAGTATAAACAGAACTTCGAAAATAAACTCCAACTCAATTAGAACCTTTGCTTTAATATCAAGATGATGCGAATCGTGACCAAGATCAGATAAGGTTGGTCGTTAGATGGGTCTAAGTTTATGGAAAGCTCGAAATGAAAGTGATGGGGGAAAGTATGGAATGATAATTACGAATGAAAAAGTAAGCAAAACCTACGAACAACTCCAAAGGATATGACACATCAATAGAACTTCTAAGGACTCACGACATAATTTGATATGACGCATGAATCGATTTGTTGAGGTTACTTGCTACCTAGCCTTGCTCAAAGATTAGGATAAGAGTGATGTCGAAAATAAATAAGTAGTGTTTACGTAAGGAAGGAAAATACAAAGTGTATTAATATTCAATCTGATTTTGATGATGTTTACAAATACAGGTATAGGGGTATTCATTCCCATAAGTTAAGGCAACTTTCCCAAAAGGGAAAAAACAGAAAGGGTATTTTCTAAGGAAGTAATGTATAAGATACAAAAGGATAAAAATGAATATATAAGGAAAACAATTATTAGTGCAATGAATTCTACACATGATTTTGTACATGTGGCGATGGTATACTGGGGATACTGTTGGAAGATGTAGACAAAAAGTACGAATAGCTTGCTTTTTTAAGCAAGAGTAGCTTAGTTAGTCCGGACTTTCTCTTTCGGTATCTTAGTAAGGGTGCGGCCGAGTAAGTAATTGATCAAGCATGTGTGAGAATGAAGATTAGCTATTGTCATAGCCTTCTGCTTCTTGGCACATACCATGTGAGAAATAGGTAGTTATTCGGCTCGGTAAGCAAAATGGGTCAACAAGGAGATACTCAGCCTCCGCATGAGTTTGCCGGAATAAGAGAATTTGTCCTGCAAGTCCCTCTAGTCTTTGGGCTTGGCTGCAATTAGTGGTCTAGTAGCCTAATTCCCATCATTAACACTTTGAGAGATGAGAGGCATCTTAATGAGAATATTTTAGACTCATTTCTTAAAAGAACTTCATTTTGAATTTGATATGCAAACTAAAATGTAGTTAGGTATTCATTTTCAAATCCCAAACACATTTATCCTTTATTAACCCCATTGAATTGATTTGGAGTCCTTTCAAATGTAAACTCTGTCAAACCCCACCCCCCTCCCCCCAATGGTGGGGCAATTTGGAGGGTAGGTTCATTAATTATGAGAGAAGGTTAAAAACTGGTTTATGCTTACCTTAGTAATAATAATTCAAGGATAACTTTTGTTTTCGATAAATTGTTTCCTTTAAAGAAGAGCTAAACACCTTAAGACCATACATATCATACCCAAGCCGATATACTCGGAACCTATGGATTTAGGGCCTTGATTCATCTAAAGATAAAAACTTGACAAAAGAGATAATTACTTCTGGAGAAAAATAGAAGCAAGAAATAATGGGGCAAAGTTAGAAAGTGGAAAAAGGAAAAGAAGAGAAAAGAAAGAAACAAAAGAAAAGGTAAAAACAAAAGAAAGAAAAAGCAAGAAAGGCCCAAACATCGGGCTTAAGAAAAGGCCCAACCAAAGAAGGCCTAAAAGCCTAAACTGCTCTAAAAACACAAGGTTCTAGATCACATTCTCAACCACAAACACAAACCCCATATTCATTTTAGAATCACATTCCCAATCGTAAGCTGAAAACCTTAATTCATTTCAGAATCATGCTCCAAATCACAAACACAAAACCTTTCTATCCACCTAAATCTCAAACACAAGACCTCTCCACCCACAATATCTCCCTACTCAAAGCTCTTCTAACCTTGAAGGATAATTTATCTAAAATAAAAATTATTTTTAAAATGGAGGCAAGCACACATTTAGTTTTTTCCTAAGGGTTCTTGATTTATACACCCAGGTTGGATAAATGTATTTCTTTCAAAATAACCCCTTTCATTAATCCCTTTTGAAACCATTTGACCAAAAGCCCGATTTACAATACTAAACCCAAAAAGACCTAATAGATTGATTAAGGTGTATAACTTGTAAGTTGGACTATAATTTTTAGAATAGTAGTTAAGAGCGAAATTTAGACCGAAAGTGTGCAAAAAAGTCCTCTTTGACTAAACTAATCATGAGTTACCTTTTCCTTAGGAAATAAACATTTAAAATCATAAGACTTATCCCAGAAGCTTAGTAGTAGGGCTAAAAACTAGGACAGATACAAGATACCCCACATGGTTACCAATGAAGGGGAGTTATATCACTTGTTTCTTAAATAAGAATTTGTATCCATTAGCAAATTTTCAAGAAAAAAGAGAGAGAAGGAATAAAAGAAAGGAAAAGAAGGAGAGAAAGTAAAGACTCATTATAAGTTTTTTTTTTTTTCTATTCATGTTAGCCCTAGTAGCCAAATCTTCAATTTGTGTCATAAATGGTTTTTGCCAAAATCCTCGTTTGTAAATTTCTTAAGTCAAGTGGTTTTTCAAAATATTACATCCCGTGTTTTACTTCTTAGGGTTCTTAGCCACCCCATAAAGTGCTGACCCTTTGCCCAATCTCTTTAGAGTCTTAGCCCATAGGGGGCACGATCAAATTCTCAATATCTCTTTTAGGATTTTAGCTAGCTTAAGGAGCGCTTCACTCGCCTTAGTTAGTCAGCCTATAGGAGGCATAACTAAGTTCTCAATATTTCTTTAGGGTCTTGCCAACTCAAGGAATACTTTACCTGCCTTGGTTAGTCAACCCATAAAGGGAACATCTAAGTTCTTAATATCTCTTTAGGGTCTTAGCCAACTTAAGGAGCGCTTCGCCTGCCTTGGTTAGTCAGCCCATAGGGGGTACAACCAAGTCATTAATATCTCTTTTAGGGTCTTAGTTAACTTAAGGAGCGCTTCACTCGCCTTAGTTAATTAGCCCATAGGAGGCACAACCAAGTTCTAAATATCTCTTTAGGGTCTTAGCCAATTTATGGAGTGTTTCGCCTACCTTGGTTAGTTAGCCCATAGGGGATACGACAAAGTTCTTAATATCTCTTTAGGGTCTTAGTCAGCTTAAGGAGTGTTTCACCCGCCTTAGTTAGTTAGCTTAAAGGAGGCATGGCTAAGTTCTCAATATCTTTTTAAGGTCTTAACCAGCTTAAAGAGTGCTTCATCCGCTTTGGTTAGTTAGCCCATAGGGGGTATGACCAAGTTCTCAATATCTTTTAAGGCCTTAGCCAACTCAAGGAGCGCTTTACCCACCTTGGTTAGTCAACTGATAAGAACATGACCAAGTTTTTAATCTCTTTAGAATCTTAGCCAGCTTAAGAAGTGCTTCGTTCATCTTAGTTAGTTAGCTAGCTTATAGGGGGCACGACTAAGTTCTCAATATCTTTTAGGGTCAACTCAAGGAGCACTTTGCCTGCCTTTGTTAGTCAGCCCATAAGGGGCACGACTAAGTTCTCAATATCTTTTAGAGTCTTAGCCAGTTTAAGAAGTGCTTCGCCTACTGTAGTTAGTTAGCTCATATGGGGGTACGAATAAGTTCTCAATATCTTTTATGGTCTTAGCCAACTCAAGGAGTGCTTCCTTCGCCTTGGTTAGTCAGCCCATAGGGGGCACGGCTAAGTTCTCAATATTTTTTAAGGTCTTAGCTAAGTTAAGGAATGCTTCCCTTGCCTTGATTAGTTAGCCCAAAAGGGGTACGATTAAGTTCTCAATATCTTTTAGGGTTTTAGCCAACTCAAGGAGCACTTCGCTCACCTTGGTTAGTCAGCCCATAAGGGGTATAATTAAGTTCTTACTGTCTTTTAAGGTTTTAGCCAGCTCAAGGAACACTTCCTCCACTTTGGTTAGTTAGCCCATAGGGGGCACAATAAAGTTTTCAATAACTTTTAGGGTCTTAGCTAGCTCAAGAAGTGCTTTGCCCACTTTAGTTAGTCAACTTATAAGGAGCATGACTAAGTTCTAAATATCTTTTAGGGTCTTAACCAAAATAAGGAAAACATTCCTTA
This sequence comes from Lumnitzera littorea, assembly GCA_024138015.1. NCBI lineage: Eukaryota > Viridiplantae > Streptophyta > Magnoliopsida > Myrtales > Combretaceae > Lumnitzera > Lumnitzera littorea. The sequence continues at coordinate 65,420,868 of JAMXBB010000011.1, read as the reverse complement.
ATTATACCAAAGTGGACATGACCAAGTTCTTAGTATCTTTTAAGATCTTATCGAGCTCAAGAAGTGCTTTACCTACCTTAGTTAGTTATCCTATTGGGGGTATGACCAAGTTCTTAATATCTCTTTAGGGTCTGAGCCAACTCAAGGGGTACTAAGCCAGCTTAAGGAGCGCTGAGCTAGCTCAAGGAGCACTGAGCTCGCCTTAGTTAGTTAGCCTATAGGGAGTACAACTAAGTTCTCAATATCTCTTTGGGGTCTTAGCCAGCTCAAAGAGTGCTTTGACCACCTTAGTTAGTAAACTCATAGGAGATACAACCAAGTTTTTAATATCTCTTTAGAGTTTTAGCTAGCTCAAAGAGCATTTTACTCATTCATTTAGGATAATAAGCCCATAGGGGTGCTACCCTCACTACTATTCTTTTCGAGTTTTTTGTCACTAAATCCCCAATAGATAAGCCTTAAGATAGTTAGCTAATCATAATGCTTCTAAGGACAAAGTTAGTCCCAAGGTAAAAACGGCATCTTTTTTGTCATTGTGGCAAAGTTTTACTCAAACTTCATTATAAAGAAGGATAGTTGTAGATACTCAATTTTTGCCTTCCCTACGTAATTTTAGATTTTAAAGTATCCTAATTCAAAAATATAAAAAAAAAATTAAGAAATAAAATAAAATAAAATAATTGAAAAATAATAAAAATACAAAAAAATTGAAAAAAGAAAAAAATTATAATGATTTTTAGAAAAATAGATTTTTAGAAAATAAAGCATTTTAAGGTCAATAAATTTAATTTTAGCTCAGTTCAAATAGCTTTATCTTAGAGAGTCGCGTAGTTTAAGTACAATTTAGTAGTACTAAATATCAAAGTATAGAAAAATGATTTAATGGATAAATACTTGAACTAACATTGGGTTAGCTTAAAGTCATGGGTTCAAATCTCATTAGGCATATATGAGCTTTTTATTTTTTTCTTTCTTTTTTATGCAAAAATTGGTTAAACATATGGGATTCAAATCGAATCGAATTGAATCATTTGGATTTAATGCAATTAAGAATTATGAGATTCAAATTTAATATGACTTTTATCAAATTAGATTTGGATCGATATAGAATATTCAAATCTAATTTGATTTTTATCTAAATCGATATAAAGATTCAAATCTATTTTAGATTAATTTGTTTTCTGAATTTTTTATATATCGATCGCATGGCATAAAAGAAAAATACAATTTACACACTCACCGAAAAGACTCTCTCTCAACTAACCCAACCATCCTCAAATCCATATCCCTGAGCTTCCATGATCTTTGTACAGCATCACTTTATTGCCACTATGCCCCAACAACGGCCAACGAACCAACCATAACGCTACAACAATTCCATGCTAATGCCTAATAGATCAGCTTACAGCAGTACATGCATGGCCAAGGAGCAAAACAACACTTCATCTTTACCGGTGCAACCAACACGTGAACACACAGTGCACGCCAAACATCACCCGCACACACTTCCACCGATCACCTGATTCATCGACTACACCTCCGCTGCTGTATAGTCCATTCGCGTACAACCACTCCTACGGATAGCGCACAGGCACAAAATGCATAGCCAACCCCTACACATTCTAACCAAGCACACTTCGAGCAGTTCCAACCACATCCACGATGCCCCATCGATCACTATAGTTCACACTTAATGCTCCCTCCGCGTCTACAGCATTAAGACACAACACGCATAAGCCATTATTGCAATTCCCACCAACATTGTAATATACTGTTCACGCCACTTCACTGATCACAAGCACAATTCATAGCCTTTGTCACAATTCTAAATCGATGCTTACAACAACAAACACGTTTACGTCGTGATTACCAAATAGTAGATCACTTCCCATACCGCAATCCCAACGTCCAGCACGTCACACTGCAACAAGCAGCATGTACCATCATTACTACCCACCAATCAGCAGTGATCAACATTGTAGAAGCTACTCTCCACGGCAGTAGCAATACATTGGTCAACACAAGCAAGTCCTCGCACACACGACCAATTGCGGCCGCCAATCATCATCATTCAGTCGCCCATCCACACAGTTCCATACATACTGATTGCTGCACCGCGTACCAACCACTTTGCACAGCAACAACCACATGTTCACCTACTGCTGCAACACTTTGATTGCCCATACGATCGGCAAAGTCGATTGGTGCTGCGTGTCCACGTCCAAGTACATGTATCGCTGCCCCAATGCTACTGTCCTTCATTGTACAGTGGAACCAAGTCGGGTTCGGTTCTTCAATTTTTTTTTTAATTTTATTATTATTATTATTTATTAGTTATTTATTTATTTATGTTTATAACATGATATATAAATTGATATATATATATATATATATATATATATATTAGCTTAGGTATTTTTTAGCATTAAGTTTTTTAGGATTTTTCACATAGAAAATTATTTTTTAAAAATAAAAAGTAATAAAAGATCCTTTTTTAAAAAAATAGGACTTTTAGAGAGTTTTTATAAAAATAAAAGTATTTGAGAATTAGGAACCTTTAAATTTCATTTGACTAAACTAAATCGGTAACAACATAAACTTAGCCGGTTTCAAAATTAAAATAAACTAATACACTAAAGTTTTTGGAGATAATTACGGTTGTTTGATCCCTACTAGTATGTACATAGACACTTTCGAGACAACGTTAAAATCTGTATAAACTTAAGTTTTTTTTTTCTTTTGGTTTTTATTTTTTCTCAAAAAATATTAAAAGGATAATTTTTATGAATAAACTTAATTTTGGAAAATAAATAGTAGTACCTGTTGGGATTTAATAAGTTAGCCCTCAAATTCGGAACCTTTCAGTTTTTATCAAATTGAAATTAAAGATCGGTAATTAAATCGTAGTCAATCTATTCAATTAATTATGATTTTTTTTTCTTGACCTCGATCAGGTAACAACTTTAAAAGTTTTTTTTTTTTTAAAAGAACCAGAATTTCCCAATTTTTTTAGTCGAAGATTAATACTAAATGGGCTAACTTTTAGTATTAGTTAGAAAGTAGAAAATAAAATCAAAATGAAAAATAAAGAAAACCGAAAATTCAAGCTCGACATATAGCATTAAAAACAATAAGATATTCCAACCGTATAAACCCTGCAAATTTTGAGTAACAATCTAAGTGGTCGGAAATGCCTTTCGAATATTCTCAAGGATCAACCAAACTAAGAGTCAAGCTTAATATAAAAGTCATACTCATAATAATTGACTTAATAATTATAATTCAACCCAAGAACTCTAAAGTCAATATCGATCCTAGAAGTTACCAAAAACCCTAAACTCTTAAGTACAGTGGAGTAATTTTAAACTTGTGAAAACCTTAAGATGGAAAGATCAAGAACCTTAATACAAACTCGAATGTTTGAAAACCCTAAAATGTAATAACAAACTCTAACTTACTAAAACCTTAAACCCTAAAATGTAATGAGAACTTTCAAGCTTATCGAAACCTTAAATAAACAATCGAAAGCTTGATTATTAAGTTGAACACTTAAAAACCCTACATCGAAAGCCTAAACTTAATCGAGCTTGAACCAATCCTAAGATGCTTATAACCTATTATGAAGACCAATTTGAGGAAAGGAAATATTTAAGACCTAAACCCTAACTCAATCACTTCAATAAGGTAATCAAGTAGGACATTCAAAGGTAGAAATTGGAGAGCCACGCGTGTAAAGCTAGGACCGACCATCTTCAATCCATTTTCCTTCCTAATTTAAGTTTAAATAAGCCAAAGTTAAGAGTATGAACTTAGTTGACTTATGAAACATAGTAATTTCCCATAAGTTTAGACAAGACAATCTCTAATTCCCTATACAAGTTATACAATTTATATAAAAAGTTAACTAACCATTTTTGGATTAAGTTAAAAGTAGAGTTGATAAGACAATTACCCATACATTAAAACCACCCCTACATTGCCGATTAGAGAGAGGATCATGGTGTGCCATCTTTCCATCTTTTCATCCTTTATCTCACTTGTTATATCACAATTAATAACCACTTAAAAAGCTTACACAAATAATCACATTCCATGGATTATGCATCACTTTAACACATCAATATGACAAGATTTGAACAAGAAACCCTAGCCCCCTAAACTAGCCATGAAAAGCTCCCAAACCTCACTTGCCCTTTCATTTCTTTTCAAGACAAACTACACTTAAGCAAATCAAGAAGGATCTCCCCCACAAACACCATCTTCATTGCCTATAAACACTCGTAAACACACAAGCCATACACTAACCACCCCATTTGAGCACCCTAGATTTGGTTTTCAAGGAGACACCTTAAACCATACCCTACACTTCACCATTTGAGGAGACTTTCGAGCACCAACAAGCACCCAAAACGATACTATTTCCCGAGTATGCAGTAGACTCGAATCGCATATGGGTATTTAAGGTTCAAGTGGAAATGAGGAAGTAGCAAATGGAATGAGGACTTGAATGTGAAGTTGTATGGATATTACGCACAAAGATACAAACACAATTAGATTTGAGCTTGAAATAGGGTTTGATACAACTTACGAACACTAAATCAACACTTAGGTTTCAAATGAGAATTAGATATTACTCATTAACTCACTCAAATGAGGGGTTTACGATAATCTCAAGAAGAAGATTGATAAGAACACAAGAAATATTAAAGAGGAATAGTATGCTCAATAATCACTTAAAAGGAGATAAGTTAGAATCAAGGTCATGAGAGAAGTTTCTCTAAGAAATACTATTAATGGTTGAGTATCATCTATTTCTTGTTACTTATAAAAGTTACTATTTATAGTACATCCTAAAACCCTAGTAGCAAAAATGTAAATAGAGTACAAGGCCTTAAACCCTAAAGTAGGCCTACAACTAAAGTTAAGGAAAATATTTACAAGTGTACAAAACCGTGCACTTAATAGGGAGATCGACATGCGGGTCATCTAAGCTGTCCTAGAATGAGTAGGATCCGAACTGGATGAGGTCGGCAATCGGATATCTTGGTTCAAATAAGAGTTGTTAAGGTCCTATAGTGCTTAACTGAGCTTCTTGTGAGGTTGGCCTACGGTTGCTGAGCTCTAGGATTGGTTGGCACTAATTTCCTCATACCGTGCCAAGTGAATCTTTGGACTCAGGTCCTATGCTGTCTGGTCTCTCAGCTTCTTGGCAGACGATAGATTTGATGCCTAGTTGTTTCTTTTTCACCTCTCAGCCTTCTAGTATTAGCATAGCCTTAGAGAGAGGAAGTTAGCCTCGATCAGTAATAAGTCGGCTTCAAACTAGAATAGGTTGGCCTCGGCTTAGAATAGGTCTACCTTGGCTTGAAATAGGTCGGCCTCAGCCTGGGGATTATCATAGGCTAATTTCTATCACAAAATCATGGGATTTAAGGAGCCAAGGGTCATTAAGGGAGAAAGACATAAATAAGGAACTGAAGGAGACTTAAGTGAGGCACAAACTACCACCTGTCCATCTAATAAAGTATACCTTATCTTCAAATGTCTTTAGAACATGATGAGTAGAGTTTCATTTCATATTTTTGTAAATATATCATGTACTTTAGAAGTTCTCTTAGCTAGGACAAGTAATAGCTTTCTTAAAGTTTCCTTGCAAGTGATAGAACATAAGTGGCTTAAGCATGTTTTCCTCTTAGTGTATATGTATGTTACTTGTAGTATAGCCTTATAACTTGAGAAAACCACAAAAATGAGCTTATGTAAAGATTCCCAAGGTGCTGGATGTGAAATGTTTAAGGGTTATCAACATGTTATTTTCACTTATATTAAGTTTCTCATGCATCAAATTAACCCTAAGTGATATAAAAACCATTACATAAAGCTTTAGTGAAGAAATAATCACATGAAGACCTAACTTAAAGCATTTGTGCCTAGAGTAATGCATGTTCCATGTGTTCCACTTAATATTATGCTAAAATGATCTATTTACAAAAAGTAAAACAAGCATGAGTTAAAGCATGAGTTAAAGTACAAGTAGTGTAAAGCCATGGTTAAACACCTAAACTAAAGAAACAAGGAGTTAAGTTTGAAAAATAGGTTTAGGAACAAAGGAGACAAACTGACTAGATTTGAAACTAACATTTAATCCACTTAAACACCTTTGAAAATATAGTGAATAAAGTAGAAAGACTAATCAAGACTAATGGGATAACTGTTAAAGGCCTAAAACTCAAAATCGAACCCAAAACTCATAAAATGAGCTCAAAGCTCTTAACCAAGCCTTATGGAATTTTTTGACCTACAAGTTAAGCTTAAGACAAAGATGACATAAAGCCTATTGAAAGCCTACATTAAATTTCCTACGCCCATCAAAGTGATGAGTAATGCTAAAATAAGAATCTGGCCATCTTTAATCATAAAAGCCACTTAAAAGTCTAAGAAGTACAAGATAGTAATATGGTAAAAAATATTCAATGAAAAACTGAAAAGGAAGTAATTAAGCCCAAATGAAAGTCCCAAGCCCAAGCCCTAATAATTTCACTAAGTAGTAAAAGGCCTAATAATAAATTCAACCTCAAAAGGAAACCCAATCTTTAGGGACATTACTATTTTGACCTATAACTAGAATTGTAGGCCCCATCTCTCAAATCTCACCATACTAGATGAAAGTTCTCTCGAAAACAATGGAGATTGATTATAAGATTGTGAAAATCAGATTTAAAAAGAAAAAATTATATACGATTAAAAATTTAGATTAACTAGGAAAATTTAATAGAACCTTAGGTTGACATTATAACTTTAAGTCAAGAGGATAACTTTAATAGAACCTTAGGTTGATATTATAATATATCAATTTCTTACGTTACTACGTTTACTTTGTTCAAGGGACTTTAATGTTGGGGATGACTTACCTTTAAATTATTACGACTAGTAGCTATGGTAGTGTGAGTGATTCCCAGTGACTTTATATTAAGTAAAGTGTATTATATATCTATATATATGAGTATATGTATATAAGTTAAGTTGAGCACAATAAGTGCAATTTTGGATAAAAACCCAAATGCTAAAATCTGGTTATTGGTTTGTTGGTTAATAATCTCTAATCCTGATTGTAAAGGGCAAAATTTCTAAGTTGCATGTGGTTCCTAAGCCATTGCATGTATTGTTTAGTATACCGCTTGTTACATATATTCATATGATTGTAATATATTACTTGTAAGGTATATTGGAGGGATTAGCTTATTAAGCATAAGCTTACACCCTCTTAGATTCCTTTTGTTGCAAGGCCATCTATTTGTTGAGTCGAGTTACTGAATACCCGAGATTAGTATCAAGCTAGGACGGAATTATGAGTTTCTTGGAGCAAAGGAGGGAACTACTTAGTATTGGTTAGGATTTTATGAACTTCTTTATAATGTGTTGCTAGATCTTCAATAGCCATTTGGATTACTTATTTATGTTACTATTATTTGGGGAACATTAAGTTCTGTACCTTTAATTTGATAACATGTCTAATTAATTAGTAAAAATAGTTATTTTGCTATAATAATATTTGTCTATATGACCAATGATAGCTAAGAGTAGAAGTAGCCTTATATATCGTATAAAAAGGTAATTATTAACAAAGGGGTTGATTATCGACCTTTGTATGTTGTATGGTGATCTACCATGACAAATGTACTATCTAAGTCATGATAAACCTGACTTGACTCACTAGTTTGTTTGACTTTTTTTCAACCAATTAACTATTTTTTGTTAAACTATTTTATTGATTAATTTTGTAAGTATCATATGGATCTAAACACTTTTGTAAGTAAATACTAATAAAGAAAGGTTATTACACATATGAATTTGTAATTGAAGAATGAATTACAACATGTCAAAAACATGGTTAGAATTTATAAGGACAAATAAAAGATGTGTATCATACAATTATATCACTTTTATGAAAGAGAATAAATTGAAAAGATAATAACTTATTATCAAATAGTCTTTTTGAAAGTAGGGGAAATCATAATCTTAAACTCCGTATATGTGTTTGTATGTATGTATGTGAGTATTAAAACAACACATCAATCTTCCTTGACATTGTCTTACAGAATAACTTAAAGTATTTGTTACTTGCATTGGGGGTGCTATTAACTTTTATTTATATACAACTTTAAGATCTAAGTTAATACATTATTTGTCCATGGATAAAAATATAATAAAAATTGAAAAGATCAAATAACCTTTTTCTTAGCTAGACCCTTTTTTGCCTTTGAAGTTTCAAAATATTATTATTTATTTTCACTCAAACAAATTATTACTTATTTTTTTAGCAAGTTGGGTTTTTCGATTTATTTTGCTTAAATCCCATAACTCGATCCAAAACTTTATAGAGTTTTAAATTAATACCCAAACCCAATCTAAAACCCTATAACAAATTAATTTATAAGGTAATTAGTGGGTTGTGCAAGTCAAGTATTCTATAACAACGCTTGCTTACATTCATAAGGTTCTAGTTTCAAAATTTTGGAATTAGTACTTTAGCTCCATACCTTGCCACTTTTTACCTGCTCACTTCTATATTAATTGTTGAAATTCTAAGTCAAATAAGAAAAACCCTAATTAAGTGATTAGTTGGTTTTAGAATATAATAACTAGTGCTTATTATATAAAAGTAAATTTATAATTTGTGGAAAAAAAGTGACTCCATAAAAAAAATTGCAACATCAAAGATAAATGCTATATTTTAAAAATTTAAGATGAAGGTATAAATTCAATAATTTTTGTTTTATATTATTGTAATTTTTCCAAATAAATTTGTATATCATAATTTAAGATTTAAGTGTTGTAGATCACATTTTTTTATAAGTAAGGTTAAAATCAATATTTAAATTTTGGGCCTTCATTCAATTTGTTAGACAAAATTTAAAACTTTTAAAATTTATATCCAATTAAACTTTCACGTGTTAAACTTAGGGTAAATTATGCAAACACCCCTTAAAAGCTTTTTAAATTGCATGAAGCCTCACTTTTTTTAAAAGTTGGTACTTGGCACCCTTAAAACAAGCAAGAGCTTTGTTTCCTTTGCTAGCTGGATTGCTACGTGTAAAGTGAACTGATTGCATGATGATTTGATAATTTATTTATATATTATTGTTAAATTAATTAAAATTAAAAATAACTACGAAAAGCAAAAGAAAAATAATTAAATCAAAAGTATCGGTTTATTTTGTAAATTGTAGAGGTCAAACCAATTTTCTAATGGAAAATACATTGAATAAACATATATTATAGTAATTTTATTATCTATTGAATAAACTAATTTCCTGATAGGAGTAAAATCATAACTATAATATATGTTTATGTAATGGTAGAAGTTTTGTAATGAATATATACTCATCAGAAGATGAGTTTATATATATATCACAAATGTTGGTATTTAAGGTGTAGATGTCCTAAACAACTTTGTTTCTTATCCTTTGACATGGAATAAACATATATTTTACAAATTACACATATTATGAAATAAACATATATTTCATATGTTTATTCAATATACCATATATATAACGTGTAAAGTGGGTTTATGTATGTGTGTGTGTGTGTATGTTTATATATATAATACATTAAATAAACCCATATCATCTATTATATATATGTATATATATTATCCATATATAGAATGGTCTAAATTTGTGGATATATATAAATATATTATAGAACCTTTGTTTTTTTTTTGGCATAATTTGCCTAATATATGTTTATTCAATATAATATATGTACTCGATTTTTTGAATTTACAAAATAAACTCATAGTTTTGATTTTATTTATTTATTTATTTATTTTTTACTAATTTTTTATTTTAATTAATTTAAATAATAATATATTGGAATAAATTGCCAAGTCATTATCCATCTTAGTCCACTTTACATGTAGCAGTTTAGTTAGATGAGGAAATAGCACACATACTTCTTTTAGGAGTATTAAGTATCGACTTAAAAAGAATTAGAGGTCCATGCAATTTCAAATGTTTCCAAAGGGTGTTTATATAATTTACCCTCAAACTTATTATCTCTTCGGAAAAAAAATTGAGAAACTTTTTACCTCACATCTAATTATTTTATACTTATATTTTTTGTTCAATGGGTATTTAACATACCATCTTTTTCAAGATAATGGAAGTAATAAATTTGACAAAAAATAGTTTGATTGCATATGATATTAGCAACTTCAAACTTTGTGTAATTAAGGTCAAAATTTAGAGAATTATTTATAATATTTAAAGATTTAAAGATGGATTTACATCAAATTAAAATTTAAAGAGATTATTTAAATAATTAAAAGATGTATCTATACCGAAATTAAAATGTTGGCGCTATTTGAATTTCCTAAGATTTGAATTGAAATCTGCGTAGGCGACATTTCGGTTCACAAGGAGATAATCAAGTTATTTGTTTACTCACGAAGAAAATGACAGAGTTTCCTCGTACCATGCGGGCAGGTCTTGTCGATCCCCGCTGACCTGCATCAGCAAATCTACCTGCCCCGACTGACCAAACATTTCATCCACCAGAATCTATTTCCAAAACTAGGTAGATTCCGGTCCGATAACCCCGAATGGCCAATCCGTAATTAATCCCCAGACTCAAGGTCACTCTCTTAATCTCCCACTACAATCCAAACAAAAACCAATCGAACTCTTCCTCCTCCACCAGCCACATAGAGAGAAACGGGGAAGGAGAGAGAGAGAGAAGAGAGAGAAGAGAGAGAGCCATAGAGAGCGAGAGATTATTTTCTCTCTCAATCCTCAAAACCCTTACATGGCACTGTCTTCTTCACCCTCCACACTCTCTCGCATCGCTTCCCTTCCCCCGCTACCTCGCTCCGTCCTTCTCCGCCGCCACCTATTCCCCACTCCACTATGTGCCGTTCCACGGCGTCGCTCCTCTACCATCAGCTGTCTCAGCGGCGGTGTCTCTGATGATTTCGTTTCCACGCGGAAATCCTCTCTCGACCGCGGGTTTTCGGTAATAGCGAATATGCTTAAACGAATTGAGCCATTGGACTATTCGGTAATCTCAAAAGGAGTTTCCGATTCCGCCCGGGATTCGATGAAGCAAACCATATCCACTATGCTTGGGCTTCTTCCATCGGATCAGTTTTCTGTTACAATTAGGGTTTCGAAAGTTCCGTTACATCGGCTTCTAGTATCTTCCATCATTACGGGGTAAAAACCTAATTCTTTATTAGCTTCTCTTAATATGAATTATGATTTATTTTTGATGGATAATTGATAACGTAACGATTCATACTGATGGGTTGCTCATAATTGGGAAATTAAGAGTTGATATGATAGGTTGGCTTCTTATGGTCAATTATAAGGGCCTCTAAAATTTTATCTCGTTTGTCAATTGATATTTTTGAGTAGCTGTTAATGACAACATATTGATGCATCTAAAAGTTTGATGTACCAGTTAAGTTGAGTTTGTATTGTGTAGTTATGATCATTAGGTGATGTTTGGTTGGAGAAAATCTTCTGTTATACAATAGATATTAGCATTTGCATATAATATGTATGAATGAACTTGGTAATAGCTGAAGTTAGATTGGTCTCTTGGTGTTAGGTATACATTGTGGAATGCCGAGTACAGAATGTCGTTGACGAGGAATTTTGAGATATCTTTGAGTTCTCCGAAAAAGAAGGATGCTTTAAAGGGCAACGATACATTGCAAATGAAGGAAAAAGAATTTGAGGTTGCAAATGATAAGTTGATGGATGAGGATGCTTGTATTGAGGACTTTGACAGGATGAATATACAGCTTTTTGGGAATTTGTCTCCTGAAGCGCTAAATTACATCCAGCAGTTGCAATCGGAACTTTATGCAGTTAAAGAGGTGAGTGTTTCATGATAAGTTGTTTATTTATGATTGGTGAGTGATGTACTGGGTAATGATGGGAATTTCAATGGATTCTTTATTATTATTATTATAAACCTTCTATGTAAAATTATCTTCATTGTCTCTGTGTGTTTAAAACTTGGTCACTCTGTTAAGTCTTGCAATGCAAAAGTTCCTCAGGAATAGAATTGGCGCATCATCAGCTGCTCCTACCTATCTCTTCCTTTCATCAATCATCTTTATCTCAAATGTGAAACATAAACCGCTCCTACCTATCTCTTCCTTTCATCAATCATCTTTATCTCAAATGTGAAACATAAACCAGGGAATCACATCTTTTCTAAGCTATATATGGTTGAAAAGAAACTGTTGACATCAGACAGTAACCCATGATGCAGCCACCACCTGCAATCTCATGGGCCAGCCACCACCTGCAAACCTGGGAACCTGTAAGCACCAGTGAACCCACAAACCAGTCACCACTTGTTGAACCTACAACCCAGTCATTACTTATGAATTGAGATTCAGCTACCACCTATGAATGTGAACCTAGCCAGCATACTTGCCAACCTGCAAACCTGTAACCCTGTCCATACTATGAAGGCATGAACATTACCTATCCCATCAGCCACCTATTGTGGTGAAACCATGAACAAGGTTTGCCTTATGCAAACAATGCACGTTGGTGGACTAGGTAAGCACCACAACATGAAGCAGGCTTATGTTGAGTGAAGCACTGTGGGAAGCTACCTGGTGAACCAAGAGGGTCATTAATCATAGGCCTAATTCAAGAGGATTGTGGGGATGGTATTTCTTGGCTAGGTGGGTGACAAAAGAATGGGCAATTCAATCATTTTGATCCTAGGAAAGGTCTTTCTATATTGTACTTTTACTCCAACAAACAAAGTAAAGGTAAGCTATTTCTTAGCCTAGGAATAGAGATTTGATTATGAGCTATTTCATTAAATGAAATAAACTTGGCATTATTGTTATTTTGCACTTTAGTCCTGCAATTTACCCTCACTGGTGGTCACCTATTGCTTCTTATTCAAAATATGGGATTGGGGAAAGATGCTAATCTTAATCCCAACCGCTAAAGTTATCCTCCACAATTCACCCTTAGCAGTGGTCACCCACCATTTGTCCCAACCTCTAGGGGAGTTGTCCAATTGCTTGTACATACACCCTCATGTATATAGGTCATTGGTAAGTTTATACAATTAGAGTAAAACTTGATAGATTTATTTCATGTTGGAAAAACTAGATTTGTGAAGGTTGCAGTCACTATGTCTCATAGATGAACATACAAAGAATATTCATGTAGAAACAAACAGGGTGAATTCAGACTAAGTTATGACCGAAGTGAAGATGGTTTAGTGAGGGTTTAAGCAAACTTGTGAGTTGGCTTATGGATATTACACACTACAAATCACACAAGGACATATACTCTGCATCGATATTGCACACAAGAAGAAATAGCAGAGGCATTTGCCACAAACCTTGCTTAAGGGTTTGATAAGATTAGAATTTGAGAAGCTAAAAGCTCACACAAGAATAGATGGGAAGATGAATATTTACTAGATGATCCAGCGGAATACAAAAGAGAGGCTTATATAGTGGCCTCTTTAAGGTTACAAAGAAGAGTTTAAAAGACTAAAATGCGTTGGTGTCCAAATAAAGAAAAATACTATACATAGTAATGTCTAAGAAGGGGTATACATAAGACAAAAATAATATCTTGCAAATAGTATTGTTGTAACATAACAGTGTTAGAGATGTGTCGTACGATGGCTGGGTGCCTTTTTTGACACAAGATAACAGATTCTGTATGGAGTTGTAATAGGTCGGGATCATTCAAACAGGTCAGCTATTTGTGTCAGAAGCTTGAAAATATGGCCACAGATTGTCTGGCAGCTTGGCTGAGCTGTTGAGATTGTTAATGGGTCAAGCTCTTCTACCCAAGAGATGGTAAAGGACAGATGAGAGCTCAGGGACTTGTGTAGCTCGGACATCCAGATGATGTTGCTCTTGGCCTTGTTAGTCTATGGGGACAGGACTCAGCTAGATAGGTTGACTAGTCCTTGGGGTCTCGGGAGAGGGTGATTGGACCTTGAGCTAATCACTCACTATATGGACTGCATTGTTTGAAGATCCTTTCTCATGTTGCTAAGCTTGCTTCTGTGAGTGTGTTCATTTTTCTGGCTAGATTCTTCAATAGTTAGACAACAGATTAGTGAAAGTACAGAGAGCAATGTTCTGGTTTAAAGCTTAGGTGGAGCAATGGGAACATATGATGACATGATATGGTCTCAAGCAATAAATATATACATGGTTTGGGATGTTTAGTGAGTTAGTTTTTAATTATGTCATGAAGCACAGTAGCCATGATCTCTCGGTTTTCTATTGACAATCTAGCAGTGGTTGCATTTCACATGTGGAGATGATATAGCAGCAACTGGTTTTGATGACAATGGTATTGCAAGTTTTCATGGATTTCTATTGATCAAATTCTAGTTCAAGAGATAACACACTCATACACAAAAATACAATTATGAAGTAAGAGTTTGGATCCTTGAGTATTTCTTGGGACATAGGTGAATCGAAAGTAAGATGGGAATCTTTCTAGCACAAAGAAGGTATTACCAAAATGTTCCCACTATGATGATGCAATTCTTGGAGTAAAGCCTTTCAAGGGATCAAATATCTGAATATCAACTTACAGTAGATCATACTAATGTGTCTCAATACATTGAATGACGTTGGCAAGTAAAATTTAGATTCACTACCAACTGATTCAATTATCTTTCATCATATCAGACATTCATTATGATCTATTGTATAGATTTAATTAATTGAAGATTTAAATGGTTATGCAGGAACTTGAACTCAGAACTTCTGCTTTTATACCATGTTAAAATTGATACCGTAAAAAGTGTTGGAAGTTTAAGCTTGTAGGCAAGTGTGATATTATATATTTCAACATGGGAGATGGTTGGTAAGTTGAATTGCTTAAGTGTAACTCATGTAGATGCTGCTTTTTTGTTGAGTGTATTAAGCCCATTCATATGATATCCTTGTGCCTATTGAGATGCTGTTTGGATATACCATGTTAGTTGAACTGAGCCGTGAAATTCCTTATAAGAAATTAGTGATCGTGGTTGTAGTCTGGTAGAGGAAATTTCTAATGCATATTGAGTGATATTTTCACTATTAAAAAAGATAAATCTAGGGATATTGTGTGTTGGGGTTCCGGTAATTTCTCAAAAGAGCAAGAAGTATAGTGTTGTGTTAAGATCTAGTGCTGAATTGGACTACTATCCAAGGGCTCAAACTACCTGTCCACTTATGGGTGAATCTATATACTTTAATGAGATTGGATTCCTGCCTATGAAACACTAGATATTGCCAGTTTAATATTCCTATTTTGAGGGTTTCAATGATTACTTTCAGGAATTGAATATGCATAAACAAGAAAGCAGGCAAATAGAGTTTGGCAAGGGATCTAAGAATGATTTGTTGGAGTACCTGCGGACTTTGGATTCTGAAATGGTAACTATGATCCCTTTCTCAAAAAAATTTGTGCCTTTTCATTTCAACCAATTTTATATGGTCACTTCCAATACGATGCTTGCATTCTCTGTTAGGTGAGTGAATTATCCCGACCATCATCTCCACAAGTAGAAGAAATCATTCAACAACTAGTTTATAGAGTATTGCAGAAGTTCTTCAATGATGATACTACTCATGATCTTGCGGGAGATGTAGCAGTGAGGAAGTCGCAGAATTATCATGATGGCAATGTTGAATCATGTATTGGCACTTCAAGAGATTATTTGGCCAAACTGCTCTTTTGGTATGGACACATTCTTCTTCCTCTATATGCACTTTCTTTTCTTTTGGAGATTACTTTTTCTGATAGCCTCTGGCTCTGCTATCCTGATCTAAATGCATCTCCCTAACATAGGAAATTCTCGCTATTATATGCATAATGTATTTTGATTTGGCTCCAAAATGGATATTAAGGCACATATTATTCATCTCTCCCTTGCCCTGCATGCGCTTTCTTTGCCTGTCTTCATGTATACCAACCAGCACTTGTCTGGAGAAATATTTTAGGGTTTTGGGTACTAGAAATTTTTAATTGTCCTTTTATAATTTCTATTTATTTCATCGTGAGAAGAAAAGTCGTGGAAATGCACTTTGAAATAAAAGTGAAAAAAATTCTAACTATACCAGAAGAATATTAAAGCTAAAACCAGGAGAAAAAATCATTCTATGAGATTCTAAAATCAGCAGCTTAATTTCTGGTTTACTTGGCTCTAGCATCTCTTCTATGAAGTTGCTCCACTACTCTATTGAATTATTGCAGATTGAGAAACGAGTACTCTTTGGTGGTGTTAGTGTAAATAGACTTGTACATTAAAAGAAAATTTTATTGAAGTACATAAGTGAAGCCTTTAGTTATGTTGGAGCCTCCAAATGCCAGATCAATCTGCTGTTATAATCCTAATCTCCTTTCATGTGCTGCTGCTTCTTCTCATATCATGCAGGCTATTGAGAAATGTCTATTTTTGCAGGTGCGTGTTGTTGGGACATCACTTCAGAGGTTTGGAGAACAGATTGCAACTAAGTTGTGTAGTTGGACTGTTATAGGCACAGGCATGTATATTTTTGTTCCCCCTCAAACCAAACCCCCCAACCACTCAACCACTTGTATGTATGATCTTTGTTTCCAATAGAAAAGTTAATAAAAATCAAAATTCCAGTTATTGAAAAAGTAAAATATCAAACCGCATATGCTCCTTTTTTGAAACTAAAAATCTGTGTGTCCTAAATTCTTTGGTGATGTGGTGCTTGTTTTTTGTTTTTGGCTTCAAATACAAATGGTATTCAAGCTACTGAGAACTGTGGCATAGTCAAGGTATGTTTCTTTTTCTCGTTGTAACCATTCACTCTACTATTATGTTTAGTTAGGGAGAATAGCTGTTAAATTGTGGAGTTCACTTGACGCAGAACAGTTACCAGACTGTTTGGTTGAACATTAAGTACGTAATAGCTGTTTTGCATGTGGAATTCTGATTTCACAATTCATGGGATAGCTATTCCTAGTAACTGAATGATGAGTTGCCCACCGATTGGCATGATTGGCCATCCATTAGAAGGCCCATTATGGCTCACTATGCAAACGTGAATGGTTGAGTGGCTGTCCAAATAAAATTGTCATGGAGGCTTCACAGTTTTGCTAGATGGCACTTGTGTCCAAGCTTCACATTGTTGGAAGCATCGCCATGGGTCTTTCTCAGTGTGCAAAAACAAGGTATTTGTGTAATAGCATAGCCTTGTCTCTGGTTTGCCATGCAAAGATGGTATGAGGACGATTGCTAAGAGTTGCAGCCATAGGCTTAGCTCCACTTAAGGATGGTCAATTTAGCCATGGAGAGTGCACACACAATACTGTAATGACAGTATAAATTTGGGTGCTGGGGATGATCTATCATCGCTAGATAGAGGGCTGTTGGCATATTGTTCACCAAGGAATGGTCACACAAGATGGAGATTCCAGACTGGGCATCAACCAAAACATTCTAAAATTAGGGTTAAAGTTTGCACAAGGATGGGTGGGGGTGTATGACTGCTGGTGAAGAGCAGGCAGCTTTATGATCAAGTATAGAGAGTAGAGAGAGAAGCATATGGATATTCTTATTGGTATTTCTATTCATTTTTTATCGGTTTTAGTCGGCCAATTACTGTAGTCTTTCTAACTGAAGCCAACCGACTGGTTTACAACTGGCTTTCAACCCTTGGACAGTATCCTTGGCATGCGTGCTATTGGAATCCTCCATTCGAGTCTTCCTGGAATAAGTTTTCCATTGTGAACTCATCGTTCTATAGTAGGTATTCCATTATGAACCCGATCCATTAAGGTACTAAAATCAGATGCAACTGTTGAGAGAGAAATTAGCACTAGTTGATGTGGCTGCTTTCATCCCGAAACATGTTTTAGTGAGAGGATTATGAAAGATTGAATGTCATATTCACTGAAAGAGAATGATTATTCCAATTTCCTTATGGAAGGTTACTGTTGTGTTTATTTACATTTTAAATGTGTCATAGACATTGACGAGGAACCCTTATTATATAAATACTGAATAATGATCCAGTTATTCATCGACCATTTATTATTACAAGCTTGAGCCATCACTTGACCTGTTGCTTCTGAACCCCCACTTGTTGTACCACCTCTACTACAACCACTTACACTGGAAGTGAGGCCCCACGAACCCAAACCCCCGACCACCAACACGTGAACCACCAGTTGACCTATTTGCATCAAGCCAACAGATGCAAAACAAGCCTAGAACTGAACGAGCTCTCTTGGGACTTGCTTGTGAACGGAGGAGAACCTAGTATTTCACGTTGTGTGAGCTCGATGATTCTTGTCCTTGACTTTGCTTGTATGAGCAACTAAGTTTGGAGGCTTGCTTCTTGACTTCATGTTCGTCAGGCTTGTGGAGAATGTTGCTGTTGGTTCAATGGCCCGGGTCTTAAATGTGTATGTTTATATATTCCATTAATGGGTGCTTAAGACATTTATAGTATGTTCTCCATTCCGCCTTTATTTCTTAGAAGGTCCATTGCTTTGTTTACTTCAATAAAGGGCTATTCCTTAGAACTCCCGATTTTTGGAAATCCACACTTCAAACCAAAAGAATTATCATTCCAAGGGAAGAAGACATTAAACATCCTTCCTCTTCCTCTCCACAACACGGACAGCCATCGTAGACCACTCCAACCAGTGACTTTGCCATCATCATCATCAGCCACTAACGAGAGCTGCTTCTCCTTTGACAATCACCAAACTCATAGACAACTACATCTATCTACAACCATGATGGCCATAGACAACCACCACCAGTCAAAGAAACCCAAATCCCTTCTTGAAACAGTATAGAAGCCCCCCCGCCTCTTCTCTCAATCGAATGTTTCTTCCAATTGTGAAAACTACATCAATTCAATTTCAATGCAATGATGGCTTAGATTGATGATATTGTGAAAAGAAGGATGGGAGTACATTTTCCCGTTGGCAAGCAAAGCAAAGACACGAAGACCTTTATTCTTTTGCTAAAGTTCAAGCACGTAAACATCGGCAATATCGTTGGAGAAGTTAATATTAAATTTTTATCTTTACAGAACTAGATTGATGATCTCTTATTTGTTTATTTTTGAGCAAAATTGACTATATCTTGTAAAAATCTATCTATTGTTTGGTCCACTGATATTAGATCTAAATAAAACGATCTCTTCCAGTAATAACAAGAGGGTAATGGAGTAATTTTATTTTCATTACATTTGTATTCCTTTATGCTTATGCTATTTATGAGCTTATTTCAATTCCTTAGAATTAGAATTTCATTCTATAAAGTGAATAGGCTAATAAGGTTTAAAAGAAAAACTTTTCACATTTTTTAATATTGATTATACACTTAAAAAAAATAATAGTTACATAGAAATATTTTTTTTTCTTACTCGATGACTTAACAAATACATCTAAAATATCTATTAATATTTTCGTGCGTATATATTTATACATATGCTAATGG
The DNA here is from genome assembly GCA_024138015.1 of Lumnitzera littorea. NCBI lineage: Eukaryota > Viridiplantae > Streptophyta > Magnoliopsida > Myrtales > Combretaceae > Lumnitzera > Lumnitzera littorea. Next base: position 65,401,380 of record JAMXBB010000011.1, on the reverse strand, counting down.
CCGTGGACGTGTAGATATTGAGAGAGCATGAGGTTCCATGAACACAAAAATTGAAATGCTAAACTGCTGCATGTCGAATCATGAATTTAGCCAAAATGTTTCTCGTTTATGAACTATATAACTTCCACACGCACACACGCGCGCGCCCCACCACTCCCCAATCCCACACCCCCCCAAAAAAAAAAAGAAGATTCTATACTTTGTCTGAATACAGCATTCCTCTACAGCAAAGAATGAAAGAATTTGCAGTCTAATCGCTAGGAAAGAATTTGTCAGTAACATCTTAATCAATCAATGGAAAAGATGCCATTGAGCGTCAGCTTTCAGGCTTATAGAGATCATAAGGCTTCCATAAGTAATCGACTGGACATGGCATCTTCAAGTCTAGCCTTGTCCATGGCTTCTCTTTACCACTCCAGTGCATCAAACTCACTGGACCCGGGTGAAGGGATCTGCAGCTGCTAATCACATTATCTCCACCCAGCCCGTGCTGATTCCATCTTCTGTCGATGTCCTCAACATCTCCACCAAAAACCAACAAAAATGGTGGAAGAGAACCCAGTTCGTAAATCCTCCTCTCTTTCTGAATCTCCATCCACTTCGTGATTTTGCTTGTATAATCGCCTTCTCTCCATCTTACCATATCCATCACCATAACTCCGGTATTGAAGTAACAAGGCCTCTTGCCTTCAAAAACCTTGGACATCCTCGGATCGGACCAAAACTCCTTCGTGAAGTACTTTGCGAAGTTCGCATGACAGTATTCCGGTGCTCCGATGACTCTGGATCCTGTCAATGAGACCTTCCACAGTTTTTGGATATCATCTACAACTATGACATCCGAGTCTAGATAGATTACTTTCTTGACCCATAGATCGAGCATATGAGCTAAGTAATTTCTTGCATAATTCAATGGATTCTCGAGAGCTTGTCGAATCGAAGGCGATATCAAACCAAGGACTAGATTCTCATCAAAGACATATATCTTAAACCTCAGAGAAGGAAACGTGGATTGCAGTATTCTTGTCCAATGAGGCACATCCCTGGAATTTGAACTTGAAGCGATGAAATGGAAAAATATGTTGTCGGGGCAGGAAGTGTGCTTGATAACAGAGTGGACAGCAGCTACAGTGCCTCTTATATACTTGAAATCAAGAGTCATAGCTACATGAACGAGCAAAGGGTCACTTGCCAACTCAGAAGTAAGCTTGGGACATTCGGGTCCATTTCGATAATCCAGCGCCTCCTGGAAACTGAAAAACTTGCTCAAATCGTTACTCATTTCCTTCTTGGTGTAATCTGTGCTACTAGGAATAGATCGGATCGCGAAAACACTTGAATGAAGAAGCATGGCTGTGAAGATGGCGATTAAAAGCAATACTTGCTTGATCAGACAGGCAAACATTTTCTTTTTTTAATGCCGATGATTTAGCCGTTTTTGATGTGTTGAAGAAGAGTGAAATCTAATGTAGATGCGTTTCCCCAAAAAAAGAAGAAGATATCTCTCTTTGTATATAGAAGAGGGACGCGGCATTGGTTTGGTTCAAGTTGGGCCAATGAAAATGAGAGAGAGAGAGAGACAAACGCGTCAAGGGAGGTAAAAGACGCGGCTGCGGAATACACATGTTGGTTTATCCGGGAAAAGTATTCTTTTCAAATAATCTTAACAACGTAGGTTTCCTGGAGCCTGCCTTGCGGCTTCATGTTCGGTGAGATTTTGAGACGACATGTGACCGCATGGCGCATGCCCATGCCATGAATATATTAATTGTGGGTGTAGCGTACGAAAGTTTATTATTAATAATATTATTATTATTATTTTTCAATTCAGATGATAGTAGAACATTAGGGGAGGAAAACTAGACTTAATATATCTCGTTGTACAATTACGTTGGTCCTACCGTTAGACTATTTGTTTTTTTTATATCATTTGACACGGCTATGAAAGACATTATTTGGTTATAAAGATAAATAAATAAAATGTCAAAATTTGAAATAAATAATATATATATATATATATTTATATATAATCCACATGATAAATAGGCCATAGTGTTTATTACTGAGGAGGTCTCTTTGTAGTAAAGTAGTCATAAAGGATGGTAGACGTGTAAGAAAACCCTTTGTGGCATTGTCAATGAGGGCTCTTAGATGTGAAAGTTAACAAGGAGAGTTTTTAAGGAAAGGAAAGGAAGGCGTTTCAATGTTTCAAGTGAATGAGGAATGCTTGAGAGTCAAATCCTTGTACCTATAGTTTTATGCCTTATTTATATGGCATGAAGCTTACTTGCCATAGATACATGTCGAACAAAGATTGGGTTGTAGCCGTGTACAATATGTGAAAAGACTCACTTCTACTGGTTGGTGGATCTTAGAAATGGAGCTTATCACATTAGTATGGGCAATTATTATAGCCTGGACGGCTGCATTCCTAAGCTATACTATAAGCTATCATGTAGCATTCAATGAAGAGAGAGAATGAGGTTACGTAAGGCAACTCTTGGCATCGTGCTTTTCAACTTAAGCGCCTAGCACTTGAAATGTGCTTGAGGGATCATGGCAAATATGGATTGATGAAGACGTAGACTTGGCTATCTCAAGGACCTTAGGTCCTTGATGATTAGAGCTAATGAGTTAGATACCCAAGGACTTCATTGGAAGTTTCCGAGCTTTTCAATTGGTCAGGCTTAAGGGATTGCTTAAGGTAACCTTGAGCATGTTGCACTGGTGCCTAACACATCGATTGTCTGATTGCATTCGGGTCTAGGTCAACCCATTTGTTAAGGACTAAGTAGGTTAGCCTATGGAAGAGAGGATTAAGCTTTTGGCTTAGAGGGTTGCTTGAGGCATCTTGAGCATATCAAAATAGTTAGATCAGGGCTTCTAGAGCTTAGGCAAAAAAGGATTAATATATTTATTTATCATTTTGATGATCAATGTGTCTTTTTTTTTCTTTCTATGTTATTTTGGAGAAAGCATAAATGCAATGAATACATACAACTTTAAAACCTATTTGAAGGTCATGCAAAGTGGAGAGGAGGAACGAAAAAGTAAAGAAATGGGAGAAAGAAGAAGTAGGGAAAGAAACCAAGAAAAAAATATTTAGCTTATCAATGGTCAAGATCAATATTTTGAATCTAGAGTTAAAATTTGAATCATTTTTTAAATTAAATGCAAAACTTTTCAAATGTAAAATTTAGTATCCAATTAAACTTTTTCTTATTAAAGTTAATAACTAAGCTAACTCCTTAACTAGATATATCGACATTGTTTTGTAACATATAGAAGAAGATCTAAACCAAATCTACAAATATAAACTTTTTAAATAAGATAATCATTGTACTTATCTCTATATGTCATCAGAGTAAGAAATTCTGGTTTTGAACCCTACATCATTGTACATCAAATCTACAAATTTAAACCTTTTAAATAAGATAGTCATGGTACTTATCTCAATATGTTATTAAAGTAAGAGGTTCTAGTTTTGAAACATTACATTGTCATTTAATCACTATCTGATTAAGTTGTCATCTCAATCGTTTTCTACTCCATATTAAGCTTGCTCCTCTTTATGCACTCATTTTATAGAGCATGGAAGCCCCTGAATGTTATTTGTTTTGATATACAACAATTGTTAATTAAATAGAATCAAGATTTTCATTATCATATACTCTTTGTTGAAAGTAAGAGATTATACTTGCCATTCTTGGATCTGTGTATAATAAAAATTACAATTTTATCTAATTTTAAAAATTTTCAAATCTCTTATTAAAAGTTTCTTAATTGTATTATAAGTGTTTCATTATGATGGTACTAGTGAATTTTCAATTATGTATTAAACGGATTCCCTTTTTATGAATGACATTTGTTTAGAGCTCTCCACCCTGATAACCTTAACAAAATGAGACCATTGAGGAAAAACATTGTTACATCACCAATGTGTTTGCATGTCAACTTATGTGCTCTATATTATTAACCATTTATCCTTGACCATCCTCAATTTAAACCCGCTTGAGCTCTTGCGTCATACTTTCTTTGATTATAACTTTCTTTATAACTTTAGGTGCATTTGGTTTCATTAATATTACACCTTAAGGCCCCAACGACTCTCTAACCACTCACTTTCTTACATCTTGATTGGTTACTTAGGTCCATACAAAGGTTATGTTGCTCTAGATCTATCTTGGACCCTATATCTACATTAGTTGCCATGTCATCCTTCATGAATCCATCTTGTCTTACAATATTATTATCACATCTCCCAACAGTAATTTTGATGCATTGTATCATTTACCCTCTACTCACTTCACCATCTTATCATCTCAAACCCCTAATATCCCAAATCTCTAAAACTTCAACACTCCCTTATCCTCCTTTAACATAAGTCCTTTTGCTTCCCTCTCACCTCTTCTTATTCCATTTTCCACCACTTTAACTATCTTTACCCCCTTTTTCTCCCCTCTTGGTAGTCAAACTCCTCCTCCACCAATTATTTGTATCACTGACACACCCTCTTTATGATTATATCTACTATCTATTGATAATTGATCCTTTACCTATACCTTCATTGTAACTAGTTATATCTCTAAACCCACATCACCCTAAATTCCCTCACTTTCTTATCTCCTCTCACCTAACTTGCTCCATCCACATCATCTAGCTAAGCCTTTCACCCTAAACCCCTTACACAATACTTAGAACCAACTCCAATCCTTATACTCACATCTCTCTTGCTAAACTTCACCACCAAAAATTAAAGCACTTAAGACCATATGGGCAACTACCATAAAAGAGAGTTTGACTCTTTCCTCAAAAGTCAAAGTTGTGTCCTTGTTTCTATGCAACTTAACCAAATGTTGTTTGTAGTTGTAAACACCTCATTTTTGCCTATTTTATATTTATTTTTTATTTTAGTATAAAGTATAAAAAATGCGAAAAGTGAAAGAAAGATTTTTGCATAAAATGGGTTGGGACAAATTAGGGCAAAAAGGTCTAATAAATGGGCTACATTTGAAAAATTATTTTTCTAATAGTAATGTATTGTTTTAAGAGGTAGCATTACTAGTTAGGGTTGTGTGTTGAGAATAGGTAGTCTTGGTTTGCTCTACCCCTTTTATATGTGTTTTCATTAAACAAAATCAACCCATTTAGTTGAAGTGTAAATATTTTCCTAACATTAATGAAAAAAATTGCAATGACATAGTTCGCCTTACTCTTAATATGAGAAAAGAGTAGTTATGGGTTTTACCTACCTTGTGTTTTCACATTTCATGGACCTTCCTTCTTTGTTTGATTTGTTTCTACTCATTATATAATAAAGAATTGTAGAGGAAATTATTGAATCATTTACCAATTTGATTCCATTTTTTTATTTATATTTAACTGGATAGATAATATCATTACATCTTTAAAACTTAAATTAAATCCTTCTAAATAATCAAGAAATAAAATGGCCCATTTAGGTTGTTTGTTTTCAATGGCCAGTCCCTACCGCTCAAACACCTAAATCTCTTAAAGAATTATAAAAAACTCTAAAGAATAAATTTTTAATTTCCAATTAAAACAGGTCCAAATAGCTCCTTATTGCCTTAGAGGAGCACTACAACCACAATGACACTTACTCTATTTTGAAGCCACTAGTAGGATCAACTCCTCAAGATAAGGTCATCAATTGGCCTTAAGTGTATCATCGGTTGCTAGTACACCACTAGTTGTGCCTCCTTACTACTATTCAATCATTACTTTTATCCTCTTTTGTTCTTTTATTAATTAATTAGTATTAAAACTATTAAAAAAAGAAAATTATTAAATAGTCCTAGAAAATTGTGTTTCCTTTTCAAAAAACTTATGTTTGCTTTGTCATGTTTATTGTTTAACTATGTTTGCTTAAATTGTGTTTGTGTTTTATTTTCCTTGATGAAAAGATGAGAAAATAATTGATAATAAAGTTAGTTTTTGCCCTTTTCTTTTTAGATATTAATTCTCAATTATATCTCTCTCTTTTTTTTTCTAATTAAAATAACAAAAAGGATTTTCCTTTTAGATTAAAATATCACTTTCAGGATAATCGATGAAATGATTTATTGAACCTAAGGTCTAATAAACTTTCTAGGTTTTGTTTTTCCTTAATAAATTCAGCGAAAGTAAATAAGATTAAGGTAATTAAAGTTTTTAGAATTTGATGAAAACAATATAAATTTGCTAACATCGGACATTGCATACAAGAAGTTATATAGAGTGGAAGTTACCAACACAAAAGGATTTGTTTTTAATTGACAAAATAATCAATTAATTAGGAAAATATTAAAATTAGCCTTTTAAAATTAATATGTGACCAAATACTAAATTGCATGAACATTAAAGTATATACATAAAAATACTATCAAAATTAAACTATAAATACTAAATTGTAAAAAAAACAGAAAAAAGTAATGGTTGTCAACTTTCCTAGATGCTAAATTGAAATTAAATTAAGAAAACAAGCACTAAATCACATAAAATAAAAGTTTAGATATGGAATCACCAAAAGTTGAAAGTACAGGTACTTCTGTGCCCTTATTCACAACATACACAATTTTGATTATCATTATTTAAATTATAACAACTACGTAACTTTAGACATACTCAAACTTTGCATAACTTGTGACTCGTAAATGATATGTATTAGCATGAAACTAGAACTGAAACCTATAGTTGCTCATTCAAGACAATGTTGGACCAGCCATCATTGTGCTAATCCACTACAATTATCCATAAAAGAATCCCTTAACTACTTGTATGACTTGCTTGGAGAATCTTCCTAACACACTAACCCAATTCATGATGTCAACAAGATCAGCAACTCGCTAAGAACATTAGCGCCTAACTAATTGGATCTCTTTGGTACGAAAGTTACTTGATGACCAATCATATTGTGTAGATCACTAGGTATAATTTCCTAAATTATCAGCCACCCTAAGTCTTTTTGGGCCTTTCCTAAGCTTACGAGAAGCAACGAACAAATAATGATATACTTGTATCTTGAGCAACTATATTCCATAATTCTCAATTGATACTTATTCTTAATACAATTTATATGACGTAAACATTACATATCCTTTCTCATGAAGATCTTATAATTGTCACTTAAATATAGGGTACTTATAAGAAATTTATTGACAAATATTTAGCCTATATAACTAACTAACTTATTAATTAATAAGTTTCTAAGTTAATACTAACTTATTATATAACCCTTCACTAACAACTTAATAACTAACTAACTAATCCATTAATTATAAGATTTTTTTTAAGTTCGACCAACCTATTATAAGCTACTTGACTGCCTTCTCTCTTACCCTATCTTACTCCCATTACCTAGCCTTAGATAGCCTAAAGTGGCCTACTAAGAGCTGGTTGATTGGCCTACCCTAAGCTAGATGACCACCCTTATAAAAGCTAGTCATTTTTTCCCTTTGGCTTTACAAAACTCAAATTCTAATTCCTTTTCTCTGAAACAACTTTTTACTATAAGCTTCAAATTTAAACGAATCAAAACTTTCGTTCACAATTCACTTTGTGGACATTCCTTCTATAATCACAATGGCAATTTCATATCATTTTCACAGTCCCTTTTTTTTTTTTTTCCTTCTCCTAATACAAACCAATAACAAATCTTGATTGTGATGATAACAATTCTACATACTTTTAATTAAATTTCCAACCTCTAATTTCGTAACTTTCCAGTTTGATTTCTAACTTTTCTCTCTTATAACTTAATTTAGTGATCGTCAATTCACTCATAACCATCATTTTTAACCATGTCAAATTGGTGATCCATGTTTTGTACGATCAACTTGGTTATTGATCTATTGAATCCAATAACTTAATTCAACTCAATGTTCAATAAATTTGCATGTTATAACACAAATCTTTATTTTAACACTTCTTGACCCAAAACTTAAATTTCCTTTAGATTCTTGATCTCCTCATAATAAAAATAATATCCATATACGATAAATCCTCATAAATAATTTTCTAGCAATAAGTTAATACAATTATCTTAACTTGGTTAACAAGACAAAATGAAAACTCCTATGCACCAACTACACTTATCTCCATAGATTGGTATAGATTCCTACCTTGATGCAAAATAAAATAAATTGTCCACAAGCCTTAAGATCGCCACACATAGCCTAAACAACCTTTGATGCTTCATATGTGTACAAGAACAATCAATTAGGGTTTAGTTCTATCATAAAACTATAATTTAAAAGATAAGTGTTTTAACTATTCACAAGGTCTCCTTTGATCTCCAAAGACCTCAACAATCCTTTTCAATTTTGTATTTATAAACTCCTAATTACAAAAGGTATATGGAATTACGATTCTTTACAAATGAGATCACCCAAGAAATTGAAAGAAGGAAGAGTAAAGGCCTTACTACTCTTCTTTGAGGTTCATGACACAAATGGTAACATTAGATTTTTTTTTTCTTATTTATTTTATGAGCTAAGGTTGTGTAAAGTCCCACCATAACTCGCTTAAGGGGGGACTACTTTATTAAACAAAGTAATTAGCTAATTAATCAATTATACTCTAAAAATGTAATTACTACATTGCCTTTCTTTTTAACTTAATTTTTATGGGGCATTTTCAACACCATTCTTTATAAAGTACAATCTTAACTTATTAAATATAGCCTTAACTTACCGATTGTACTACGCACATGATTTGGTACACTTGTCGGTAAATTCTTACTCTAAAATGATTTCATAAAATAGTGTAGTTGTAGTAATTTTTAAGTATAAGTAAAAGTAAGTGGCTCCTCGAGCTTTAACTTTCTTCCTCCTTTTCTTCTATTGCCACTATTGAATTTCCATTGGTCTCTTTTAAATCCTTAGCTTGTCTAGTAGAAATATGTTTTATTGGCTTGCTGACCTTTATGGTGTAATCCCAAAGCTCAATATGGAATCAAGATGCAGTCATTTTTTAAATCAAGAATATGACAGTCTTGTCGCTTATTACATCTAACTCTAGTGACATGTAGCCTTGATTTCCCTAAAAAACTATATATTATACCTATATACACTACCTCGTGTAAAACATTGTATTTAGGAAACTTACCTACGAATATTGGTACAATGCATATGTTTAGGCAACTCTTAGTTCCCTCATGGTTTTCAAGATAAGCTGATCTTCATAATTCTAAACCAACCTTATCAACGCAAAATTCTGATAGCTCTCATTAATAATATGAGATGCCAATTCTTGTTTTTACCTCCTTTAACCATAAATGTGGGTTTATATATGATCTAGCAACCAGTATATTCATCGTGTTGGTAATCCCTATCCTTTGCAAGCATTGTGATTACTATGGACATCAATCATTGTACCCGGCTGGACTTTCAAGCATTGAATTGACTTAAGGTAGTGTCTTATTTTGTAATTTTTGTGGCACTTGATTAGATAAAAAATATTGTCTTATATTTGATTTGTAATTTTACTCAATGATTAAAGAAAAAATTAAGTTGATGGATTAAACAAAAAGCTTAAATTTTGTCCCCTTTACACCATAGTATAAAAATAAAATTCATTGAGTAAAAATAAAAATATCTTATATTCTCAAAAATACCTCTCTTTGTTATAATATTGAGTTAATTAATATTATTTTTATTAAATATTACAAAATTTATTTATTTTAATATATAAATAATTAATTTTTTAATATCTAGCAAATCTACGACTTTTAGTTTATATTATATATAATTGATTTAATTATATGAATTCAATAATCCATTCAAATCATATTTCAAATAATATAAACATATAATTAAAATAAATATTAAACAATGTTCAGGATATAAATATCAAAATATAATAACTAGTAAGGGTGAGAAAAAATAACCAACTAAACTGAACTAATTCGCAATCTAGACCGAACTGGATCAAACAAAAAATATAGTTTTTTTTACAATTTGGTTTAGAAATTTTTCAATCCAAATCAAACTGAAAATTTATGATTTATTTAGAAGAATAAACTAAACCAATCTATAAAACCGAACTAAACTGTTTTATAATAAACATAATAATATTTTACTTGTAAGTAGATAATATCTTTTGTTATAATGTAGCACTTAAAAGAATTTTTAATTTATATTCATTAAAATGTATATATATTGAATTTTTAATTATCATAATAATATATATTCATTAAAATATATTATATGCTATTGTTATAAACAAAATTAGCTCTCAATAAACATTTAAAATGTTTTAGTCACTTGAATAACATCATCAACTTTTGTTGTGATGTTTATACTTATTATTATTGTATAAACTCAATACTATTCATATCAGATGACATGTTATGCAACTATATTTTCTAAGAATGGAATATATGGTTTAATCTATAAAATGAACCGAACCAAAATTTTATGATTTGAAAAAATTCTTAATCCAAATCATACAGTTTGGTTTAAAGCTAAAAAAAAAATAATAATAATTGCTTCTTTATGATTTGAAGAAAAAACCAAATCAAACTGAATTATGCTTACCCATAATAACGAGTTAAATACTTGTGTATATCAAAGCACAAATTTTACGTTTAGTACGATACAAACCAAACATAATATAATAAATTTGTATTGTTCAGTTATTGTTATACTTATTTTATTCAATTTTTTTCGTTCAGTTCAATTTTTATAACTAAACGTTATCTAAATGTGTACACAAGTATTATTTTACTATTCTAACAACTTTTAGTATCACTAACAACTAGGCTTTAATACCAATTAATGTAAAATAATGGAAGCGTGGCAATCAATTCAATATTGATAAAACTAAGATTAACATAGTCATAGCCTTAAACATGCGACGATGAGTCTAGTCTTAATGTCAATATTTCATTGATTGGAACTGTCTGTCTATTATAAGGAATAAGGATAGACTCCTATTAATGACAGGAAATAAAGTTATAAAGATGTAAATAAATAACTAAAGATATCTACTAAGAATGGAAACCTCAGATTTTATTTTAGAGAAACTTAGAGCGAAATTAATAATACTTTGATTTCTCACTGCGCTTACAAAATATTCAAAATATATATGCCTGTCGAGCCTCGTAGAAGCTGCATGTTTAATATGTGGCTCTCATACCATCTTGAAATGTACTACTAGATTCTCTTATGCTGCAACGTTTTGACATTTTAAAATCTTGTATACAACAAAGTCTTGGTATGAGGCCATGGAATTGCATAACAACTACTTGCTAGGGGAAGTATCATAATTTCCTTGCCAAGTAAATATGCCTTTCAATGTATCTTAGTACTATCCACAAGTTAGGATCTTACATTTGATGAATCCTCAAAATCCTTCTAGCTCTACTGCGTCTGAAGCTCAATTCATATGGTGGTCACCATTGTGACTAAGCCTACTGCATTTCACTGTGAGGTCAAAGGGTATTAGCGAGCATCTTGCTCAAAGTTTGGTGAGCTATGGAGATTAACAAGTGAGTAGTATGCTCTGCTTGGACCTTTTGCTAACAATGAAGAGTGACTCCCTTGCTCCACCACTGTTCCTCGGTCCAGCACTGCAATAACATCGCAGTTTTGTATTGTACTCAGTCTATGTGCTACCACCACAGTTGTCCTTCCCATCATTAAATGCTCGAGTGCATCTTGTACTAGTTTCTCGGATTGGCTATCTAGTGCACTGGTTGCTTCGTCCAACAGCAACAGTGCTGGGCATTTAAGAATAGCCCTGGCTATGGCAACTCTTTGCTTTTGACCTCCAGAAAGCTGGATCCCTCTGTCACCACATATTGTATTATAGCCATCTTTTAGAGCCACTATAAATTCATGAGCATTTGCTGCCTTAGCAGCCTTAATGATTTCCGTTTCACTTATCGTGCCAGGAAGTCCATAGACGATGTTCTCTCTGATGGAACCGGCAAACAGTGTAGGCTCTTGGCTAACTAATGCAATATGTTTTCTTAAAGATCTAAGATTGTATGACTTGATGTCTCGATCATCGATTGTTATTTTTCCTCTGAGAGGATCATAATATCTCTCGACTAGAGCTATAAGAGTTGATTTACCAGATCCACTTTGTCCCACCAATGCTGTTGATTTTCCTGCTTCAACAGTGAAGGAGAAGTTCCTCAAGACAACAACATCTGGCCTAGATGGGTATGAAAAATCTACCTCGCAGAATTCCACTCGACCAGTTATACTCTTTGGTTGATAGCTTCCTGGCTCTTCGGGTTCAATTCTTGTCTCTCTGTCTAATATAGCAAAGACTGAACCAACAGTGTCTGCGCCTTTTGCAAGGTCTGTGGTCATACTCCCAGCATCAGCAATGACCCGGCCTGTGCTTACCAAGATCATGAAAGTTTCAAACAGCCCCTTAGAAGTAATCTGACCTTTGTCAATTAACTGTCCACCATACCAGAAGTCTAAGACCCATGTGCACTTTGTGAAGAATTGAGCAGCACCAAGTCCAAAACCAGCGTACCATGATTGTTTAATGCTCTCTCTTTTTGGGGTTTTTTCAGCCTTTTCAAGCATCCTTAGGATACGATCTTGGGAGGAGAAGGCAGTAATAATACGGTGGTTAGCAACAGCTTCAGCAGCCAGCTTGCTGCATTCCTCTTGAGCCTTAGTTGCCTTATGCGACATTGCCTTTAGGAGGACTCGCCTGGCATAGAAACAAATCACAATAAGTGGCTGCACTGCTATCATTACCAAGGCAAGCCTCCATGCAATGACTAATCCCATGGTGAAGGCCACAGTCACAGCTGAAATGGTTTGTATAACAAGAGCCATACGATCACCAACCAAAGATCTCACCTGCCATTAAATTTAGCAACTAAGAAGCAGCATAACCCTGGAATTTATTAAAAAGAAAAATGAAAATCAAAGAATGTCTAAATTTCTGATATAAAATCCAGAATCATATATCAAAATAAATACTTTGGATCTAAATGATCAGTTAAGAGTAATGCACAAACCACATTGGCATCTTTGGCAAGTCTAGAGCAAATGGCTCCTGTTGAGTTCTCATCTTGATCAAACCAACCAATTTCAAATGTAAGGATTTTTGCGAGCATTCTCTTTCGTATCCTCTTTGTCAAGTATTCACCCATTAATCCGAAATTGTAATGTTGACTGACATTTACCAACAATGAAAAGACTGCCAAACCAACAAATGCAAAGGCATAAATTCTTATCCTCTCTTTAATATCATTATGATCCGGGAGGAAATAAACTGAAATCATTGACCCCAACGTGAATGCACATACAGGTTGTACTGCACCAAATAAGGTCGCACTAACACACCCCATGATTGCCTGTTTCCACTCTGGTCTGTTTAATGCTAGCAATCTTTGAGATGATGGTACAGGAAGTTTTTGATCCTCAAGGCTAGTTTTTCCTGTAGGGGAAGATGGATTGGCTTCTGATCTTGCTGATCTAGACCAACTCATCTTGGATTGCCTCTGGCTACTAAAGCTGTTTGCATCCCAGTGTGAAATGGAGGATGGAGCACTCTTTCTTATGGTTTTTTGCGTTGTGCATTGATGATTTTCCTTCTCCATTTGCTGTAAACTAACCAGTGAATAGTAAAGACCATCTGCATTTTGAATCAAATCATCATGTGATCCAATCTCTACAACCTGGCCATTCTTGATAACTGCAATGATATTAGCATTTCTAATTGTAGACAACCGATGTGCAATGATTATTGTGGTGTGGCCCATGGATACTCTATCAAGTGCTTCTTGGACTATTCTTTCCGATTCTGAATCCAATGCACTTGTTGCTTCATCCAGAAGGAGAATCCTTGGTGCTTTGATAATTGCTCGTGCTATGGCTATCCTCTGCTTTTGACCTCCTGACATTTGAGTCCCCCTCTCACCTACCTGCTCTTTCACATGATTTGTCAAGGAATAGAGATAAACTTCCATATTCAAAATTATTATTACAAACAAGGAAGTAGGGTATTATATATATGCTTGTCTATTATCTCAGCCAGAAATAACTCATGTTCAATTCATGTGGCTTAGCTTTGTCTTTTTATGTTACAACACTCAAATCTCTCTTCATTAATTTCAAGAAGCAAAACTGAATATTTTATGCCTATCTGAAAAGAAAGAGGAGAGAAGGAATTTTCTTATAGTACAGCATGATCATACCAATAACATCATTGGAAAATATTGTCCGATAAACTTAGCTATTTTTCCTGACATAATGACTGATTGGAAACTTCAGAACAGGTTTTAGAATCAAAATTTCTTATCTCATCCCTGAAGTAGCAGCAATATCGCTTTCTCATAAAGAAGGGGAAAGAGTACCTGTGTCTCATATCCTTGAGGCAACTGACTTATGAAGTTGTGAGCATTAGAAGCCTTGGCTGCTTGAATGACTTCTTCCATGGTAGCATCCTCTTTGCCAAAAAGTATGTTCTCTTTTATTGATGTTGCAAAGAGAGTTGGCTCTTGGCTCACCAATCCCATCTGGGATCTGAGCCACTTTATTTGCCACTTATCGATAGAAACTCCATCAAGAAATATCTGCCCACTGATTGGATCATAAAACCTTTGTAGGAGTGATATCACCGTGGATTTTCCTGATCCACTGCTCCCCACCAGAGCTAGAGTTCTTCCAGGTGGGACTGTTAGGGAGAAGTCTTTGAAGATCTTGTTTTCTGGTCTAGACGGATATGCAAATTCAACATTTCTGAACTCCACTTTCCCTTCTAAATTTTGAAGGATTTCACCCTCCACGTTGTTGGAATCAATAGCAGGAATTCTCTTTATCACTTCCTGTATGCGCTCTCCAGCAGTTGCTGCTTCATAGAAATACTTCAGGTTGGATAAAGCAGATCCTAGAGACCTAATAACCAAACACAAGAAAGAAAGAAGTGAATTATCATTGCAATGTGAAAGCATCAGAAACATAAATTGAGAAACCCCAATTAGTATTTTCAATCTCAGCTGTAATGTAACGTGTTGAAATATTAAAATACGAAGCCCTACTCGTGCTACAGTATTATCTTTTACCTTGTTATCAAATTTAACATAGTACAGAGTTTAAGCTTTATTGGTTGTGGTAATAAATTTTATCATATTGGAAATACTTCATAATTTATTGGAGTGAAGGACAGGAACTGGAGTGTATGGAGTTTTGCTTGCAAGTTTTAACAGCTGGAAGTACTCACATTCCACCAAAAGTAATGGCAGTTCCAACAACATAAACAGTCCCTCCTTGAGCCCCATGGTACATGACCAGCCTACTACCATAATATGCCATGAAAGACCATATAGCAAAGACAATGCTGTTACTTCCAATAGCCAAGCCTTTAGCCAATCCTTGCTTCAGCCCCAACTTTACGGATCCTTCCAGAGCAGCAGAAAAATCAGATAGAGTTTGACTCTCACCCACGAATGCATAAACTGTTCTGATGGATGAGATGGCCTGTTCTGCTATAGTGGCGGCTTTATTATACTCTACACGAATCTTCCTAGATATTGCCAGTAGAGTTCTTCCATATACCATTCCAGGGATCACAAGAAGCACGACAAAGGGAAATCCCACAATTGCTAGTCTCCACAGCAATAAAAATGCTGCTATATAACTTCCAAAAAACAAAGAAATATTCACCAGGAAGTTTGGAACCTGGATTCAATTCGGAAAGTCACATTGATCATGAGAAAAAATAACAAAACTCAAAATTTTAGCGCAAAAGAAAGTAAACATAACTATCCAAATTATATACTCTTGGTTTCACATACCATCCAACCAGAGCAGGTAAGAATATCCTTTATAAAATTCCTTTTATATCTCCTGTTTAATAATTTCTAATTACAATTTTTTATTAGAGCCTAATCTCAATACCTTTTCACTGAGAACGTCTTGAATCACTAGACTGTCACTGGATACACTGCTAACAACCTCAGCCGTGGTTGTCACATGCAAGTCGAAGTAACCAACATCTTGTCTTAGCACTGCTTTCAGGTATCTAGCCCTCATTCGTGCAGCTTGCCTCTCAGCTGTCCTTGTCCAACAATAGCCCTCTATATACAATCAACAAACAAGGAAACTTTGAAAACAAGTTACATCTTTCTTCTATTGCCTAACCAAGTCACAAATGCTACCGAAACTTTGCAGTGTTTTCATTTACTACTTTACTATTCGAGTATTTAGGGTTGATGATGGAAACTGAATCAGTAACTTCAGGTACCAATTAAGTTAAGGCACAGAAAAACCGATTTCAGTGAACTTTGAGAGGAAACATTATAAATTTCTCCAAACTTTAGGTATAAAAGACTCTAATATAGATATCCATACAATAACACATTCAAAAGAGAGACGGTAAGATTTTTTTTTTGTTGGCCAAGAGAGACAGTAAGATTGAAATCCGGAAATATCCCAAGTTTCGTAGTTGCAAATAATTTCAAAAGTGCCTGTATATACTTTTTGAACAAAGGCATACCGAGAAAAGCAGCAACTAGTAGTCCAGAGGCCACATACAACAGAGCCAATGAATTCTGTCAGATGGGAAACAACAGGTTAGCAAGTAGAGAATGAGGGGAACATTGAACAAACTAATAGAAAACGAAAAAACCTGATACTGGTCCATGGTGGTACTAAGACCGAATCAGAGTCCACAAAACAGGACCTACTAATGACTGAAAAGTCACTATTGGCTTGAGAAGACACATGCAGGTGTACCTTGTTTATATTGTTGAGAAATGTGTCACCAATTAAGGTGGAAGCTGTACCGATGTCGTTCATCAGCTTGGTGCTGATGAACAACACCAGAGGCGTAGAGGCACCGTCAGCGGTGGCTCCGGCAAATCCGAGAGCCATCAGCAACATGTCCACCGCATCTGCGTGCATGAAAATGGAACGGAGAGACCCCCTTTTCTTCTTTGTATTCATTGCACACTCTTTCCTTACAGGTCCCCTTTCTGCATATCCTCTCAGTTTCACAATATTTTTGATATAAATATTAACTTTCAAATTGCTGGAATCTCTCCTTGGAAAAATATTAGTAGACATGTCCTGTCAGGACATGCTGGTAGAGTACAGCAAACAACATATGTCACGTTTTTAAGTCCTCGAATTCCACTCGTAGGATTAAATTATCATGTTAAACGTTAAAAGAAGTTCTAGAACGATACTTAAAAAAAGAACTATATGCATTTTGTTTTTCGTGAAATATGTAATTATACGAGTAAACATAACATGTCTACTCATTTTAAGACATTTTATAAATGTTCGGAAATAGGACTAATTATTGTACTATTAACTGCTTAAATAAATAAATACAGAGAAAGAGACATGACTAGTTAAATGGAAATGAGATGTGACCATAGTTGACTTCTTAGCATTTTGGTTTTTTAGCAGGGTCACCAGTGACGCTTAATGGGTGTGCTGGAATTAGTAGTCAATTCAAACTTTCTCCTTCGCAATGCTAAGTGGCAGACTCCTTTTTTTTCGGTATTTACCACTATCGGGGATTTGCCGTTTTCAACGCAAAAATGGGAACTCTATTTCTTGAATTAAATACACTTATTGCGTCTAGAACTGAAACCACTCATTACCACTTATTTGCCAAGTGAACTGATAACTGCAAGGCAGCCGCACCTAAAACTCTGGCATGGAGATTCCGATCCAATTTTGGGCCTCACGGCTCAGGTTCCGACTTCAACTGGTTTTTGGATCTAGATTTCAGTATTTCCAAGGTCTTTCTTTCTTTTTTCTTTTCTTAATTAAGTGAGAACAGGTGGGTTAATTCCTAAATGGTCGATTTACAATGAGTAACTGACGGGCCAAAACCCATACTAATTAATTATGTTTAAGGTTAATTATTTAGATTAGTGGTTAGATCCTTGGAATTAGACTTTTTTTTAAATGGTTTAGAAAGTATGGGATTGATGAGTTCAAAACGGGGTTTATTATGACTAATTTGCACAATTTTTACATTTGCTAGTAGTTATAAATGTTAAATGGACTCCATCACATATATTTAGGCTTCATCCTCAAGGTTAACAAAACCCTATTTCATCTTGTCTCCTGATAACTTATAAGATTTAATGGGGATGATTGCTTATTAGTCATTATAAAGAAATGTATGTATGATACAGTCCAGGGCCAAAGACAGGCAAGGCTAGTCGTGGGGTGATGGGTCTGATCTTACCAAAGGAATGAAAAGTAAATAGGAGTCGATGGTTTAGCAATTCTATGCATTAACTCTAAGGATATGATATACCGTAGAACCACACATGGATCTAAAACTCGTCGAATGTAACGCACCAATCTGAGTAATAGGGTTGCTTGTTATAATTCTTACTAAAGGGATTAATAAAAGCTGGTAAGAAAGGGAGAACTCTCCAAGAGAAAAGACTAAAAAAAAAAAAAACGTTTTTTATTAATCTTCCATATGTATATGCATTGTTACAAAAGTTGTTATTTACAGTACATCTTAAACCCTAGTGATAAAACTGTAAATAATGTATAAAGTCTTAAACCTTAAAGAATTGGGCTCATAAATAAAATAAAGACAAATAAATACAAAAATATAAAACTGTACGTTTTACAGGAAAAAGTCGGCATGCGGTCATTCGGCATGCCTTGGAGGTAATCTCGTAATACTTGACTGAGATACTAGAGAATTCAACTCATAATTGCCGAGTTCTGAAGTTAGTCGGCACTAATCTCTCCGAGCCTTGCTAAGTGGATCCAACTCTCGGCAGTGTGAGCTCTCGCTATTAAGTCAACAATAGACTTTGCCAAGTGAATCCAACTCTCGATAATGCGATCTCTCGTCATATCGGCAAGCATGAAACTGAGTAAGTGATTGGTCAAGCATAGGTAAGAATCGGTTATTGTCTCGATCTTATGCTTTTTGGCACTTTATCTATAAGAAATAGTGTTATTCAGCTCAACAGATAGAATGAGTCGGCAACTAGATAATCTTGGCTTTGGCAATCGAGTTGGGTCGGTACTTTAAAGCCTATCATATGTATATGCTACCTACTAAGGGAGCTTTTAACCTAGCCATCCTCCATTAGATGACATGTTACTTTGAGCATAAGTTTAATAAGATTGTTTATTCTACCTAGACTTGAGAATTAAGCCAAATTGACATCGTGATGGCTCAGTTAACCCTTAGTTCCTAGTCGATTCAATGGGATAAGTGGTTCACTAGTCCAAACTTGACCCGTGAAAAAAAAAAAAAATTCTTTTGCATATATTTGATGTATATATATATATATATATATATATATATATTGTTTCCTTTCTCTCTCTCTTTCTCCCTTATTTCCCTCCCCTCCACATATCATTTATGACAAACAACATGTCCTTTTAGACCTGGGCATGGTCTAATTTGGAATCGTGAATTGAATTGGAATTAGCCAGGTCGCTTTTGAATTGGATCGTGACCTATGCAAAAGATTCTAAACCGTCTTAAGGACCCATTAGTTGGTCGGGTCTTCTATAATTTGACTCATATTAACTTGAGAGATTGACCTGTCGTAACTTGGTGGATTAAAGTGACATCACCATAGAAAAAAGATTTTCTTTTTTCTTCTTTTTGAAGAGGATAGAAAATTACAAAATAAGAAAGAAAAGAAAAAACTATCTTCATTTGAAGTGACATGACTATGTCAATAAAGCTATCCAAGTCCATTCACTTAAAGACTTTGCCATAATAGATGTCCAAAATGCAGATGTTATAATGGAGTGGAGAGAGAGAGAGAGAAAGAGATATGAAAAGGTTGATTGGTTGAAACACAACAAATGGTAAACATGACATGTATTTAAAATAGATGAAGTTTGAAACATGGAGATTGGCATGCTCAAAAAACAAAAAAGAACAATGATAAATGAAGGAGTGTAAATTCAAATTTGAATTAAAGAATCAAAGTAACTAAAAAAGTTGAAGAATGAAAAATCAAATGATTGAAATGGTTGAAGAAATGAATGCTAACAAATGAAGGAGAATGGGTGAACATTGAAAAAATTGGAACTATTGAATGTTAAGAAGGAAAAAAAAAATTCAAAAGAATGATCACACCCATACTATAAATTAGAGAGTTGCATTCATCAAACATGCAACATTTTTCTTCACTTTGCTATCAAATTACTAAAACACACTCACTTTTTCCTTCTAATTTGCTAAGCTCTTTTGCTAAGCCTTCAATATCTTCTTCTAATATAATAATGTCTTACATTTATTTACTTCTATATATCTAGATTGTATTAATTTATAATACACAATATCATATATCTTTTTTTCTAAAGCAACTTGTGTATTTAAAACACAACAAGTTTTGTTCACAATGTTTGGCAAAAAGTTTAGCACTGGCAAAGGTAAGGCAGCAACATCAACCAATATCCCTATTAAGAACATGGATTAGGAGTAAGATTTCCATGACTTCACACATAGGATTGAACAATCAGTATAATGTAAAAATCTACATTGACGTTTGAGCAAATGATGCTCGTGTATAACTTGGACGCAGAATAAGAACTAATACATGAGGAGGAGGAGGAGCAACTAGATGTCACGCCTCGAAACAATAGAGTCGTAACAATCCCACTATATAAACCATTTTAGGATAGAAGTTGATCTTATAATTGCTATCTTTAACCTGATTTACACAAAGTATCTACTACTAACCACTTTGAAGTAAATAATTTATAAATTAAACAAATTATTTACCTAAGAAAGTATGATATATATATATATACATATATATATACTAAGATTTAAATATTGCAATTAATGTTTACAAGATATCACTATATTATATTACTTAAGTAATACTTTATTTGAAAATGGAAGATTTTAAAATAAGAACTAAGACCCTAAAATATAACTGTTCTTCATATGTACTTCCTTATTCCTTAGGATCCGACAGTTGTTAGCTTTAAGGTAAATATAGGCCGCTTTCTAGCTAGCACTTGCAACAATATCTATAAGGATGTAAGCGACCAACAGCTCAAAAAGTTGGTACAGGGATTTAAAATTATACATCAAATACAAACGAGGTTATCACTAAATTAGTTAGAAGCAATGCATGTATAAACAAATGTCATAGCACAATGTTGTCCAATCCATCGTGAGATTAGAGAAATTACACCTACTCTAATCCTGATTGAGGAGATTCCATGTTATACAACAGTTCACGACTAAACTCAAGCTTATGCAATAGAGACACTGCTTCTCTCGTGATTACCTTCAAACCATTGACTTCACTCTCACCACAACCTCCTCACTTATCACTTAGTTCGACTAAGGATTAATAAGGAGCCTATTATACTATCCAACGCTATCCTTTTCAAAGGAATTGATATTTGGCCAAAGAACCTTATTGTTTCCCTTAATGGGTTGCTATGTAGGTTCAATTTATAATTACAAGTCATGTATTCAATTAGATTTGATTCAAAGTGTTCAATTATTTCAACAAATCACATGAATATATGCTAGAGCAGTAAACCAAAATCATATCATCAAACTAAAAAATAACTACATACAGGCATGCATATAGTCAATTATTTAGTAAACATAACCAATTACAATTTAAGCCTTCAAATACTATAAATTAGTACTCCAAAATGCAGTAAAGTATCGATTCCAACTTATCTAAATTCCCCGCTTACTCACTTAAGATATAACTCGCATAAGCCATCATCAATAATGCCTATAATACAAATGTTGTTTTAATTTCTACATAACTACCATAGATAGGTTTTGTTTTGAAATTCTTATTGTTATCTTCAGTTTAGAGTTTTATTATACCTAATTATTCAGATTTTTAAGTTTCTTACAATCATTATTAATTTAGGCTAAGTTTTGATTTAGTTTCCAAATCGGTTTCTAAATTAAGTTCTAATTCAGTTTCTGATTACGAGTTTTATACGCGAATAATAAGAACTCATTCCGAACCATTATGTGAAGTTAATCACATTTTATTTGAGTATCCAAAATCTTAAAGTTAGCCCTTAATTAGTATTTTGATTCGTATAGTACACTATATTTCTAATTTAATTACCAAATTAACTTTCGATGTGATAAAAATTTATATTTTTCATAAAATTATATAAATTTATATTTAATATTTGATTTATTTTATATTGATATTATTATAATATTATCAATTTTTACATAATCTTTTCTACTCATTAATTTCCTATATTTACATATTATGTGTTATTACATAATTCACTCCTAAATCACTTATTTAACGCTTCTAACACTACATTTATCACCCTTTATCATCTAATAACATATCAAATATCTAATTATATCATAAATCAAAATTTTACACCTAATTACCCTAAATTACGAAATTAACTTAAAATATATCATTTTACCTATTATATATACTACATAATATACCTAATAATTATATCTAACACCCTAAATGTTATAAATATTATACTACATCAGAATTTAACATCCTAAAACACCTATCTATACATTAAATCAGTAATGATACATTTAATTACTAAATTAGCCCCAAATCACTTATTTTATACGTCATTTTAAGGCTTAAAAATTATCTAAAAATTTTGAAAATAGATTTTTGAAAAATATCTTCATAACATTGTTTTAAATAAATAACCTATACAAAAATTTTGAGTTCAAAACTATATCTTTAAGGTCATTTATTTTCAATTCAAAAATAAGCTCGGGTTTAAGGGTTTTGTAAGCACTATATATCATGAGACCTAATTTTATCAAAATGACATTTTTTTCTAAAAACTAAATTTCATAATTTTCTATAGTTATTTAATATTTTTAGTAAATAAAGCAAAATCAGAGGAAAAATTGGATTCACCATCATTGGTTGCTCTAGCCACTAAGGCCTTGTTGGTCAGCTTAGGCATTGGTACCACTGTCAAGTGGTGGTGGCTATCCTCTCCAAAGTCCCCATCGTGTGTAAATTCACCTTACTTACTCTATTTATACACTACTTTTCTAATTTTTTGTAAAAGTCCTCTCTCCTCTCTTCTTATATTCTCTCTAATTTTTGTAGACTCACAACTGACCAAAATGATTTGTGGAAGGAGATTTCTAAATTTATAAATGTGTTTGGATAATTTGTTGAATTATTTGTTGCTATATGTCCCTTATCCTCTTCCATTTTTACTTTCTATTTATCTAAATTTTATTAGTTACTTTTATTTCTTCAATTCTAGCTTGTCATGCCTCAATTCTGGAATTCTCTTCACTTTTCCTTATTTTTCTTGATTTTTCTTTAATCATTTATTAATTTTCTTTAATTATTTAATGTTATTTTAGCATATTTCAAGTATTTTAAGTAATTTTGCATATTTTTACCTACACATAATTATATATATGGTACAAATAAATATTTCTAAATATTATTTATATTATTTTATAATTTTTAGTGTGCATATTGATTGGTTAGTTATCGAAACTTATTTTACGCATTTTCGATAAATAACGGGAAATTTACATATATTTCAATATTATAATAATTAATTATTTTATTATTTATTTTCTTAAATCCAAACTCACAAGATCACTTTTACTAATATTCTTAACTTTATTGTAAAATTTGAGTTTGATTGAATAATTTACTCAATCACCTTAAACTTTACGGATTAAACCTTAAACACCAAATTATGGGGCTTATACAGGAGGGAGAGATGGAAGGCCATGCCAAGAGTGGTGGTGAATCCAGTGGTAAGCCACTAAGTCCATTGAAATTGAATACATTTATTAAAAATTTGTGTAAAGTTGAAGGTGAAGGAGGAAACATTCGTAAATTTTGCAACTATTACAACAAAAGCTCTAGGTAGAAATTTGGTGATGGATACTAAACATTAAGGAAGCATATGTGAGGAAAACACCTAATGAAGTATGGACTAGACAAGAAACAACAAAAAGTAGCGAAGTCATCCACCTCAAAAAAGGTTCGCTGTTTCATTACTTCGAGGAAAAGTAAAAGGAAGGTCTAAGCAAAATGATAGCCAGTATGCATCTTTTATTTAAGACAAGTAGTAATCCATTTCTTGTGAACTATTAGCAAGAATGTTTAAATCATAATGTTCGGTCGTTTTCTTTATGAACATTGCGTAGAACAAATATTCATCGTTACCACAGTGGTAAGCAATAGCTTACAGCTATGTTAAGCGCACTTGACACATAAGTTTCCATCTATGTGGACATATGAATAGACAGATGGAATTAGAACGCATACATGAGAGTTATTTGTTACTAGGTTGATGAAAAGTGGCAACTACAGATTTGATTGATTGCATTAAGAAAATTTAACAAATGCTACATGGTGCAAAATATTTATGTCGTTCTATATACTATTCTAGAAGAATATGGGTTAAGTAGAAAAATTTCTCTATTGAATTTGATAATGCTACAACCAACACGATATCAATACCTAATTTGCAAAGACTTTTCTAACCAATTGTCACATCTCGACATAGTACAAGATATACCATCACATAGGAATACCTATTGAAAACTTAACTAAGTCTGCTCATTTATCAAAAGACAACTTTGTTTACATAATAAAGGGGTTGCTACATTGGAGTTCAGCTAGATATTCTATTACGAATTATGTGTACAACATAATATTTACATCAAAATATGAACCAACTTTTTGCTTTCCCATACCATCTTCACAATAATAGGATTCTTGACTTAATACAAATTCCATATAACAGTTACTGACTCTGACTCACACTCTCAGTAGACATATACCCCCGAGTGTTGGGCCCTTCATGATAAAACATTTTATCCCCTCAGTTACTAAAACTGAGTGAGAGTGGATAACGTGCAACACAATATAGACAATATGATAGACAATATTGCATGTTACAATTTAAACTTTTCAACCATAACTCGCAGATTTAACTTTACAAATGCATTTGCCCAACCGAGTATTTACTGCTAATAATGCAGCATGTTATGCTCATGCATGTGGTATATATCGGTATCGATATTTTATGCCTTCCAAACTTCTTCTGGTTAGTCTACATAGCTGGGTATCTAGATACAACGTTTAGGAATCTAAGGCAAGAAGGAGCTGCCTGGGAGTAGGACCCCCACCAAATTAGACTATATATTGTGGTCTACCATTTTCAAAAAGGGTAATAAAGAATTGCATGGGAGTAGGACCCCCAACTTTACAAAATTAGACTACATACTGTAGTTCACCAAATCAAAGTGGCAATACTGCCAAATTAGACCACACACTGTAGTTTACCAAATTTGACTATCAAAATAGTCACAATGTTCAGGCAAAGCAATCTATATGCTTCCAAAAACTGAGCTTATAAAGCCATTCCTTTTCCATGATCATTTGGAAGCCTCATTCTAAAAGTTATGACCCGTAGGTCCCTTTTTATGTCGTGCCATGATATGCAATAGTAACTCAAGAATATCAATCACCACAATCAATCTCCCAGTTTTATTCAACTCGATGATCTGATTCTAGTTTTCGAACTCTCCGTAGTGGAATTCTAGTATCTCACTTAATGTTCACTTAGGTGAACCACCAGAAGATTGAGTTAGCAATCACTCAACTTCCTTGGTTAGCACAATCATTTGTAAGTACAAATCATCACCCAACATGGCAACATAACAGTTTAAGCAGAATATAATTACTGTCATTCAAAATCAACATATCAACATCCACTATAGTAGCATATCAATTCACCTAAGATATACCCATATTCAATCAACACAGCATCAAACAGTACACAGTATTATTAGTAGCAATATATCTACTCTAAGCATGGGTTAGATCCACTTACCTGGACTTAGTAATAGTGCAAAATCCTAAACTTCACGACATGGTCTTTCCTTACTTATTACACCTATGAAAATATGACACAATCTTCAAATCAAGTATAGGTTGAATCGGATCTATTATAATCTTTCATTTCCACATTTTTAAACTTCATTTGATTGTATCTTACTCAATTCTTTTCCGATTTTAGTAAACTTTATATCGTCACGATTGTTATTCCAAGTACTATTGATATATATTAAGAAACAAAATTGATCAATATTTTCAAAAGCCCAAAAATACCCTTTTCTTATTATGACTTAACCATACGCTATCATAACTCCGAAATTGACCCGAGTAAGCTTTAGTACTGAACTAAAAACCCTAAAAATTATACTTTCCAAATTTGTTTAGCAATACTTATTATACTCCAAAGCGTTCATTTGATACAAATTTAATAAACTGGTTACTATATTACATATTAACCTAATATATAAGTTTATAATAGGAAAATACATAATAAATAGTATCCGAGCCCAATTAATTTCATGAAAAATCCTATAGACTCATAAAAATATTTAGTTTAGTTGTGGACCATCAATTACACTAAATTGGCCATTATCCATTTTTACAAAAATAGCGGTTTTAGCTCAAAATTACAGAAAATTAAGGAAAATAAATAATTTTTTTAGTGAGATAAAAATTTAATATTCCAAATATCATTATAAACATTCAGAAGTTTAAACATGTAAGGCTCATTCATTAATTTCATCAAAAACTAATTTTTTCAATAATTCAGTAAAATTGGCAATTTTATTCAAAATAATTACAAAAAATAGTAAACATGCTTAATTTTGAAAATTCTTGTTACCAAAATTATATATATATATATGTATGTATGTATATTAGGAGTATTATATACAAAAATTGAGCTTAAAACAACATCATCGAATATTTACAAAAATTATATTTATTTTAGCCTAAATAGGGAATTTTCTTAAGGAACTCATATTTACACTAATTATTTAATTAAAATAAAATTACTAAATTAATCTACACTTAAAATAATCCTAGAAAACCAAATTTCATAATTAATGGATAACATTTGATATTTTTAGTAAATTTAACAAATTACGGGCGGAAAATTAGTTCATCTAAACCGGCCGTCTCCGACCACCACCCGATTGCCGCACCATGTCGAAAGAGATTCTCTGGCCACACTTTGTTGGATCACCAAGTCAAGTTGTAGATAACCTATTGAACTGCCTTAGCCCATATTTTTTATTTTATTTTTTTTTCTAACTTTTCTAAATTGTTTTCTTTTATTTTTAGAGTTCCAAAATATTGAATTTGAGGGTTTGGGTCCTATTTATATTTTTGGAACTTTTCATAATCAAATAAAATTTAGACATATATATGACACATGTCAATTTTCCATTTTCCTAAAGGACATCTGTCATATCCCCATCAAGCAAGTGTTGACTCACCATTTCTAATTAATACCAGCTTAACACATTATTTGATGACTCATCCATGCAATTTTTTTTATTAATTTTCCATTATTTTACCTAATTTTGATCATTTATTATTATATGTATATGTTTAATACATATAATGTATTTTACGTGTAATACATATATATTATGTATAGTTCAACTTCATTTATTATTTTTGAAAGTTAATTAACTTATCTCTAATATCTCACTATAACTAAAAGCTCAAATTTTACGATTATCAGTTTTATCGATAAATTAATGTTTTTCTCAAATTAATATTTTTATATAGTTTATTTTAAGAAATTGACTTTACTTGAATTATTTCATCTAACTTTATTGTGAAATTTGAAATAAAACTAATAACTTAGTCTGGTGCCTTAAATTTAGGGGTTCGGATCTTAGGATTATTGAACTAGCTCAAAATTCTGAGTTATTACACCAACGCTTGGAGGCATGTTCTTCCACATTTGTTGTATGTGTCACATGCTAAACCTACATGTCAACGATGGCTTACCATGTTTGGATTTCAAAATGTGCCTCATGAAACAAGTAACTAATCAAATTTTAGATAAACCACCGATTCATAAGAAGTAGATAAAATTTTGCAAAAACTAAGGGAGATGCCCCTAAAAAAAATTCAAAAGCAATGTACAACATAGGTGGAACTTGACCTATAAGCTCATTCGAAATACCATGTCTTTTAAAGATGATTTATGTCAATATGCCAAGCAACATATCAAAAAAGTTCCATTTCACTGAAATGGTTAGGATTCTTGTACTAAGTTACTTGCTATATTAAAAATTTTTTATGATTGCACTAAGACATTTTCATAAGTTTAATAGCCTAACTATCATTTATTTGTTATGAAAGCTATAAACATACTAGCTACTTTGGTAAGTGCACGTTGCAATCCAATCTTAAAGGATTAACGATATGTGTATTAAATGATTTGGTTTATTATAAAGACATTCTTGATATTTATTTTCTTACTGCTATATTAGACCCTCGTACTAAAATTGATGGTCTTTCTAATTATCTTTAATTGTTACTATAGTATGTTGATAAGTTCTCCCAGACACAAGATTGCTACACGGTTTCTATTGAAGGTGTCCTTTGACGAGCAAACTAGTTATTGCATGGGTTATTTTAACATTTTTTTTTTATTCATTTATGGTGGTTAAGTTCCAATGAGTCTAATGACCCTTACTACCTCCTAGACAGGTAGTGTTGATAGTTGGATTTCGCGTTAAACATGTTACTCGACAACTCAGCTACCAAGAGGCCAATTAATGTTATTTTTAGTTAAAGCTAACAAGCGCTCAATCCATCTGATGGGCCTCAAAGCCCAGTCCACTTATGAATCTAGTTTGAATTTAGAAAGTGGCACGGGAAGTTATGACTTTGCACAATCTCATTACATAACTGCCCACTACTCTTATCTTTTAGGCATGTGCTTAATTATGGGGTTGCTACGTGGTCCATGACCAATGATTATTTACTATTACAAACACTCGATATTCACCTATAAATAAGGGAAAAAAAAGCATTGTAAGAACTCTCTCTTATACCCTTCAATACTTTGCTTACTTATTTACCTACCTTTCCACCAAAACGATTACTTACTTAAGCATCGAAGTGGCTATGCTGGACTAACCCAGGCACCACTTTAGTCTTTTGTTTGTGCTTTTGTAGGATCAAAACTCTATACCAAAATCACTCAACAATAGGTAGCATTGGTGGTTTGCTTATTATGGATCATTTAGTATCATAGAGGTTCAAAAGACAAAAGAGGTCCTAATAAGCCCTCAACAGAACTTAATGACTATCTTAACACAACCTTTGACTTTGCTAACAACATTTATATCCTCGATTGGTGGAAGAAGAGCATAAAAACATTTCCAATCCTTTCTTGAATGACACGAAAAATCCTCACACCCTAAGCTTTAACGATTACTATTGAATAAGCTTTTAGTATGGTTAGACTAATTTTAGACGATTAGAGAGTATTGTAAGTGGCAATAACCATTAAAGCTTCGCATGCATTGAAGATTGGGTAAAAGCAAAAGAGTGAGAGTAGGAACCATGTAGCACAATCAAAGAAAATGATGAATATTTCGATGATTTTAATACATCAGGTGAAAGCACGATGAAATTTACACCCAAGCGTAAATGAGGTGAAAGTAGTTAATTGCTTTAACCATTTAATTCGAAAAAATTTTAGACTAAGAAAATTATTTTCATAATTAAAAATAAAAACACTAAAATGGTTGTTTTCAAAATTAAGATATTACCTTTAACTTTTTCAAAAAGTTATGCAAGCAAAACTTAGATCACTTTTGATAAGAATCAGGCTACTGGACCTTTAACCTGTAGCCGAGCCCAAGGGCTAGAGAGATTGGCAAGGTGAATCCTCTTGCTCTAACCAACTCTTATTGAAGCCAAGTATCTCCATGCTAATCATCTCTACATGCTGAGCCATGTAACTACCCATTTCTCAATGGTCTTGTGTCAAATTGTAGAATGCTAAGACAACAACCAAACCATGCACACTTACCCATTCTCGTTCGAGCCGACTAATCACTCGGTATCACCCTTGCCTAGAGATCGAGAGAGACTCCAAACTGATCCTTAGCCACCCCTGCTAGAACAAGTAATCTAATCGTACTCTTTGTCTACATCTTCTAGCGGCCTCACCAATACACCTCCATCACGTGTATAGGACCATGTGTAGAATCTACTACACTAATCATTACTTTTCTTGAATGTTTATTTTCACCCTTTATATTCTTTATATATTACTTCTTTGAGAAATACCCTTTTTGGTCTTTTCTCCTTTTAGGCAAGTTGCCCTAATTTATCGGATATAAATACCCTTATACTTGTAGCCAGAAATATCAGCTTAACATCAATACACTAAATATTCTTCTTTGCATAAAAACTTTTTTGTTTACTCTTATTCCACTCTTATATTAACACTTAAATAAGGCTAGGTGGTAAGTAACCTCATCGAACCAACTCGTGCATCATATCGAGTTGTGTTGTGAGTCATCGGAAGTTCCATTAGTATGTTATATCCTCTAGAGCTATTTAAGGGTTTTACTTACTTTTCATTCATTCTTCGTTCTTTCGCGCATTCCTCATCACCCCTTTTTCAGCTTTCGGTAAGCTTGGACCCATTCAGCTACCAACCTTGTATATTCTTAGTCACAATTTGCATTAGGAAAGACATTACTTAATCATTTGAGATTAAGGGTGCATAGGACTTATGGCATGTGGCTTGTTAGAGTGCCCAAGGTTGTGAAAGGATGCCTAATGGCTTATTTATGGATGCCAAGTGTTCAAAGTAAGTGCTTGGTTTGGAGGAACGCTTATGAAGCACTCAAGTTTTTAGAGAAGGCACTCGTTGTAGTGTATTGGTCGAGGTAGTGAGGCACTCGACTTATAATGGGAAGCATGCATGATGCAATGCAAAGGGCATGTTATGGGCACTCGTGGTTTTTTTTTTTTTTTTTTTTTTGTACTGTGTATGTATGTGAGTGTTGAGCACATGGTGTTTTGGTAAGGGAGCATAAAGGGCACTTAGAGTGGTGTTGCTGGTGGATGCCCATTGAGGCATTGTGGAGCATATGTGTAGAGCGCTTAGAGTTTGTCAGCAGGTGCTCAATCATTTGTGAAGGGGGTGCTCAATGTTACTATTAGAAGCGCTTGTCTAAGGGTTATAGGGTACTCAACTAGGTGATGGTAGGCACTTAATCTGGTAACTCGATGTTGTTTTTGGCATTGAGTTGGAGTTCTAGGGGCGTGCTTATGGTTTTAAGGTGCTCTTATGGGTCATTCGTCGAAGGGCTCTTGAGCGTAGTGTTGGCTGTTGGTGGTTACTCAAGTGATGCGTATTGGTAGTAGATTTTCATTCCCTTAATCAAATGCTCGTCTATATGCTTACCTATATTAACTGAATAAAAAATTAGCTAAGGGGTCTTGCCTTTAGCTAATTCCTAGTATAGTTAACCACTTGGTCACCACCAACTGCTAACCTCTTGTTGTAATGTCTATAACTCAGTACCTATCCCTTAATCACTATTACTAAATGCCCAGTCCATGGAGATTTAAATATTCAAACATAGGCATGAACAATTTAGCAATTATCCAGACAACAACGGTTCAACCGCCCACTTCTCCCTACAATTTGCACGTGTCCAAATTCGGGAAATGCTATGTGTCATTAACAGTTCGATTGACAGACACTACAATTATCAAACAATACCTATAAATATAGGAACGAAAGCATTGTAAGGATTCTCTATGCACTCTAAATACTAGACCTTATACTCTTTGGTACTCTTTCCCAAACACACGATTAACTTATACATCGAAGTGGCTAAGTTAAACTAGCCACGACACCCCCAAAGCCTAAATCTTATTCTTACTGCAGATCCTTAAACATTAATTCGAATTTTGATAACAACATTTTGGTGCCATTTATGCTCGAATTCTGTCATGGTAACCAAAACACGCTTAACCAAAAGTGCTAGTAGTCTTACCTCTTCCCATCATCATTTAAGGAGAAGTGGGTGACACCATTTAGATGATGATCAACTGGCTAAGTTGTAGCAACTCTATACCAACCTTGCTAAGGAAAATCAACAACTATGAATTTTGAACTTAGTTCGTACGAACATGCTGCCAAATCAAAATGACAAATAAGATCATAATAATGGGGAAAATTTGAATAATTCCATTCTATCCCCTAAACAACAAGCTAAGCAGGCTAGAGTATAGGAAATTCAAGCCCCTACTTTAAAAAGATTTGATAAAGAAAAAGCTCTACAGCAAGCACATCATGCAGGCCCATCGTATGTTAGTGCTCCTACATCTACAAGCTAACAATTCATCCTAAAGAAAAGCCCCTTTGTCCTAAAAATCCTTGAGCAATTATTCTTCATCATATTAAGCTCCCACAATTCGAGGTATAAGATGGGACAAAGAATCTAAAAGATCATTTGGAATATTATCGTACTTTAGCTAAATTACACAACCTCAATGATGCAGTCGCTTGCCAGGCTTTCCCATCAATGCTAAGGGATGTTGCAAGCATGTAGTTTAAGCATTTGAAGTCCAATACTATAACTTGTTTCGATGACTTAGCAAAAGTGTTTTTGTAGCACTTCCTTGTTAGTAAGTTTCTAGTAAAGGACTATTCTATTCTTAATACAATTAAGTAGAAGCTTGATAAGAGTATTTGAGAATACTTAGCCCAGTTCATGTTTGAGATGGGGCAAATCCCAGAACTTGATATGAGTGTAGCACTTAATGTGATACTAAATGAAGTAAAGCCACATAGGAATTTTTTCAAGTCCCTAGCCAAAAATAAGCTTAAGGCATTTGTCAAGTTCAAGGCTCAAGTAATGTCTTATATCGGACAAGAAGACAATATCAAAACTTGGCGTGAAGTCAATTGAAGTAGATCCAATTTAAAGAGTTACAGGAACCACCTTTGTGTAAAAGATCGGCTTAGTGGTCATGATGTTAGATTCCCAACAAGGGGGTAGTAAAGATGGGAAGAGACTGTGAATTTCGACTTTCTCCACCTACACCCCTTACCCTAATGGCACTACCCACCCCCTAAATACACACACACACACACACAAAAGACAACCATCCAATGTCTAACATCTTAATGGAAGTTTGGAACCAAATGATTCTTTAATGACCGAAGAGGATGAGAGGAAATCCTTTCAAGAGGAATTCAAACAAGCATTGTGACATTTACTATAATAGAGGTCATAATACTGATGAATGTGCATAATTGAAGAATGTTATTGAAGATGTCGTTCAAAGAGGTTACTTGAGGAAGTTTCTAATATGTGATGTGGAGAATATTGAGAAACCAACCTAAAAGAGGAGGACTGATCAAGATTAAGAGAAGTGACTTGTTAAGGACGATAAGGAAGTTAGTGAAATGGTAATAATAACAGAGTGTCAAATGGTGTAGTAAGTGGTCCCTTTAACTTAGGTTGACCTTGCTCTTTAAGCTTGACTAACGCCTTCGACCATGCTTGTAACATGCAGGTTAAAAAATTGAGAGTTGGCAATTCTATATCTTTTTCAAAAAGATATTTTAAGAGTGTTCAGAAGCCCCAAGATGACGTACTAGTTATCAGTACAAGGATTGCCAATTTTAAGGTGAAGAAGATTTTGGTAGATACAGGAAGTTCGGCTGATATGATTTTCTAACATGCTTACAACGAGATAAAGCCAAAGATTAAAATATAGCTCAAGTCCTATGATTACAACCTTTATGCCTTTAACAATCAGCCTATACATGCTCTCCCCATTCATATTAGGGATGATAACAATGTAGCAAAAGATAAGGTTGACTTTCTCATTGTCAAGTGTTAGTCGCCCTATAATATTATCATGGGTCAACCAAGTAAGAACTTATTTGGTACGGTTCCTTTAACAGCATAATTGAAAGCCAAGTTTCTTACTCCCACTAGAGTTAAAGTGTACTAAGGAGACCAGTAGCTCATAAGATCCTTGTATTTAAAGGCTCTTAAGCATGAGGAAGTCTTTCAAATCAAAGCAACCCCAGATCAAAAACTAAGTGATTTGGAGAAGCTTGATGAAGGAACTGAAGAGATATAGTTTGAGAATGACCCAAAGAAAACAACAAAGATTGTGAAATCCCTACCCTAAGAATTGTATGAAGATTTGATACAATTCCTCAGAGAAAATGCCAATGTGTTTGCTTGCTCCCCATCAAATATGCCTAGCATATCTTGAGAAGTTATGAGACATAAGCTGAATGTAGATCTAAGCACCAAGGCGATGCAATAGAAGAAGGGATACTTTACCCCTAAATGGCAAGCGGCTATTGAATAAGAAGTCTAAACACTTCTCTATGAAATACATAATTATCATAACTAATAACATAGAAAAGATACCTAAACTATAAAAAAGATACGTAATTATAAAAAAAATAAAAGCTTAAACCATGGAAAAGATACATAATTATAGAAAAGAAGTCTAATTATAAAAAAGAACCTTAAATCATAGCAAAAATGTGTAAATCATAAAAAACATGCCTAAAAGAAAAGGGTTTTAGATTGGTTTTTTACTTTTGTAAAATCCTACAAGAAGCCCTAAAAAAGAGTTTATTTATTTTATTGGAAAATGGATTTTTCTAAGTGATAAAATGATTTTTTTAATTTCTTTATTTACGTTTTTTCTTTTCATATTTCACCAAAAGAAAGTAAAATAAATTAAACTTACATATTTTTTTCTTTTTCTTTTTCTTTGTTGGATTTTTTTCTTCTTTTATGTCTTTTTTATTACAATTCACATAATGGAATAAATAAGAAAAGAAAAAAAATTACAAACAAAAACAAAACCCAACCGAGAGATGGTGTGCACGGGTTGGAGGTCGGGTCTTAGGTCAGACTTTGGATCCTGGGTTAGGTAGCACAACAATTCAAGTCAAAGGGGAAGAGAGGATGCAACAGCCGATGATGAGCTTGATCCAAGCATTTTTAATGGCCAAAACTAGTGGGAAAGGAGTGTTTCATGCGGATTTTATTAGGAAATAGGGGTGTAGAACCAACGCTGCAACGTTTAGAGGCTATTTTGGTGGTGTTTGAAACTAGGCTAATGGTGGTGGATTTGGGCGATGTAACTGGTGCTTGTTGTGGATACGAGGATGGTGCGACTAAGGTATTTTGAGTGTGAGATGCTTGCGTCGTAGCTTTTTTCGAATGGGTGCAACTAAAAGCTAGCTTTTTGGAGATGGGTTGGTGGCTACACTATAAGCTACGACAGTGTACCAAACTACTTGGGCTTAAATTTTAGAGGATCGAAGAGTCTCACAAATAGCTTAAACAAAATCAGCAAGCTTTAAGCAAATCTTAATTTTAGAGAGAGAGAGAGAGAGATTCGCAAGTTGGGGTTTGAAGAGAGAGAGTCGTGTTGTTAATTTTATTTAAGAGATTAGGAATGTCTATTCCTGCTGGAAATGGGGTTTGGGTGGTACTTTTATACTAAAACAAGCTTGAATTAAGATGAAAATGGGCTTTAATAGTCGAATTGATTATGAATTCAAAATTTAGATTTTAAGCTTTTCCTTAAATTTCTTGATCGAATTAATCTTTGAAATGAATGAATCCATCCTTGTTTTTGGGTTCAATGCGTAGAAGGTCATGCAGACGACAAGATTTGACCATGAAACATGTGCTAGCATGTGTAGATCTTACGAAAAATTGTAGTAAAGTGTAGGCTACAATTTGTATTTTGTGTGAGAAAGGGAAGGAAATCATGGGAAAGTGAAGGAAAAGGGGATGCTGTGTGGCGCCAACATCAATTAAGAGACCTAACGAGGTCGTTCCATGTGTCAAACATGTGGCAGAAGGCTGACATGCCACATATTAGGACATGTGGCGTAACAAGTGTCAGGCGATGCTGACTTGGTGCCACATGCATCACATCAGCTCATGGTCGCAACCAAGTGGTGCTATGTATCAACGATAAATACATGGCCCAGTGACGAGCTAACACGTAATAGGTAAGGTTTTAAGAAAAACAAAGGGCACTTTGTACCTATTGCAAGATTCAAACCCAGGATCTTTTTGCCAAAGCTAAGTGTAAGTCAAAGAGTACTACCATCAAGCCGTTGGCCTGTGCCTTGTTTATGTGTGCAACTAAATTACATATATAGACTAAGTCAACCTGAACTAGATTTAAATATAAGCATAAGCCCAACATTCCCCTTTTCTTTTATTATTTAAGACCCTAAAAACACTAAAGCTAAATTAAATTTAAAAAAAAAACATATTCTATTTAAACTACCTAAAAAAATTATTTATTATTTATAAATTTCTCCTAAATCTTCTACTTTTTGTGATTTTCTAAATTTTCTATATTTTTGTGCTTTTTCCTCAATTAGGATCCTTTACCTTAATCTAAAAAAATTTTAAATTACAGGAAAGCAAAAATGAGGTGTCTCCAATCATCGACAAGTTGTCTAAGTTAGCCTCTACCTCACTTCCAAATCTAAATGATTTGCTCTTCATCGAGTATTTGCTAAACAAGAGCCTTGAAATATCTTAACAATGTTTAGAAGTACGACCCATACCAAAAGAGAAGTCTTGGATGGATCCTATAATTATCTACTTGAAGGATGGAGCATTACCCTTGAATAGCAAAAAGAAGCTTAGATGCTCATGTAACAAGTAGCTAACTATACCACGATTGATGACCAACTATATAAGCACAACTTCAACCAACCTTACCTCTATTGCCTTGTGTCAAAAGAGGTACACTGAGTACTTTTTGAGCTTCATGCTGAAGTACGCAGCAATCATGTGAAGTCTCAAGTGTTGTATGTTCGAGCATCAAGGTTCAGCTATTATTAGCCAACCATGAAGGACGATGTATGGCATTTAGTGTAGCATTGCCCCTAATGCCAAAACATAACCATAAGTCACGCTCCATCAAAAGAGTTACAATATTTAACTAGTCTAGCAATTTGCTCAATGGGGTTTAGATGTCTTAAGACCACTCCTAAAGGCCATAGGACAATGTCAGTTCATACTTGTTACGGTTGATTATTTTACTAAGCAGGTAGAGGCCGAAGCGAAGGCAAAGATCACAAAACAGAAGGTAGAATCCTTTGTATTCAACTTTATTTTATCAAGATTTGGAGTTTCCTAGAAGATCATCACAAATAATGGTCCACAATTCAACAATGACAAATTCTAAGCTTTTTATAACAAGCATGGCATTAGATTAAACTACACTTTGGTTGCATATGCTCAGACTAATGGGTAGGTGGGAGCAATGAACAAAAGCATATTGTATAGTTTAAAACAAAGAGTGGACTAAGCAAAGGGAAAGTGGGTTGATAAGTTACCAAGCATTTTATAGGGGTACAAAACTATCCATAGAACGTCAATAGGTGAAACCATTTTTCATTTGGCATTTGGATCAAAGGTCATCCTCCTTATCGAAATCGAGCTTTACGTAAGTAAAGTTTTGATGTGATAGCCAATTGGGCCAGCTTAATGGCCAATTTGGACATAATAGAGGAAATAAAGGACATGGAAAGGGCCAGAATAACAGTGTACTAGCATGGGGCAACGCATTATTATAATTAGAAAGTAAAACATAAGGTTTTTCAACCTAAAGATTTAATGTATCACAAGTTCGAAGCGATAAGAGTTCGAAATGGCTAAAGGAAACTTGCAATTCGAATTGGAGAGGTTGTAGAGAATGGTGCCTATAAGCTAGAAAGACTAGATAGATTAGTTATTCCAAGGGCATGGAATGCCGAGAACTTGAAGTTGTTCTTTAAGTGATTCTTGAGATAAGTTGATGAAGTTTCTCTTTCCTCGATCACTTGTTAACAAGTGTTTTGTTATCTGATCAATTGTTAGAAAATGTGTTGTTGTGCCTTATGTAGCAAGTTTATTTTACAATGAAATGTATCTAGTTCAACTCTATGAAATGATGTCCTATTTACACAAACACTAGTGCAAATCTATTATAATTATGCTCTATTTCATCCTAATCTAATATGGTTAATGGATTGTTAAATTTTAAGTTCAAGCCAAACTGGCAAACGAACTAACTTAATGGTTCTAGCCTTGAATAGTTAACAAATGTGCCTAGATAGGCGAACTTAATAATTCAATTGATCTGACTTATTACAGTTAGGCAAATATTTTATGTCTTAACCTTAGATAAGGAAAATGGACACTAAAGTTTAGCCTCCTTAGGCGAAGTCATGCTAAATCGACCCAATGCACGTATGTAGAGAAAGTTTGTATAAACATAACCAACAAGAAAATAAAATTGTTCTTGGTACAAAATAAAGATCATCATTCCAATACAAGCAATAAAAATAACAAGATCAAGCTAATGGTTGATTGGCGGCAATCTAATCAGCAATATTTTGGTCGGCTGGAGTTACAGGAGTAGCATCCTTTTAGGCTTGATTTTCCTCAATAGGAGGAAAGCTTCCACCTAAGCTAGAGCTTCTGCAGCATTGGCAATAGTAGGGGTCTCTTCTTATCCCTAAACTTCACCCTCCTCCTCACCATCATCTTCATCATGCTCATTATCCACACTCGCTAAGTCGAGACAAGAGAGATCAGAATTAGGGTACACTTTCAATACCTCTTCCTTCGCCAACTAAAAACCTAAAAGGAGTTTCTTTCAAAGAAGTTTCTCATAACACTTACTTGGCATTACAATGGTGAGAACCTCCTCGATAGAAATTTCAGGCTTTGTAACTTACTCTAACTCGATAATCTAGGCCTGCTAACATGTGGATTCCTCTTTGAATTATCTAATCTCTTCATTGAGCGTAAACTTCTTCTCACTCAAAGAAGTGCAGGATTCACTTAAGGACCGGCACTTCTCCTTCTACTCTTGCAATTGGTACTTGAGATCCTTCTCCTCCTTATCAAGCTCATCATGTTGATTCTTTATGGTGAGAAGCTCCTTGGAAGCCTCCTTATAAGTGTTCTGTTCAATTGCCAAGAGACCCTTCAATTTCTCTACCTCCATCTCAATGAAGACACTAGCCTTCTTACTAGTCATAGTTTGTATCCTAGATGTGTTATAAGCCTCCTCCACCCTCTATAAGCACAAATAAGAGTGAGATATGAGATAAGAGATAAATTGAAAAGGCCAAAAAGATAGATCGATGCTTACTCGCTACATCTCAACCTCGACCTCTTTAATGGCTATTTAAATGTGCCCAGTCATCTGTAAAAATCGAACTTACCTTCACTACTGTATAGTTACACAAACATAAATAACATAGCAAAAACCCAAACTTACATCATATAACTTCGCAACGATCGTCTCTACAACGCTGCCCCCAGCTTTGTAAATTCCTCTATAAGATCATCTAATCTCTAGGGAAGACAATCCCCTTCATAATGGCATAGGATTTATTCCTACCACCAAGAGTAGATTCGAAGTTGAGGATCTTCCAATCTTAGAGAGGGACAAAGTCCTAGATGTCCTCCTACCTCGATACAAAGTTGACATTGGGGATTCTAAAGGCATGAGCTTGTGGGACCTCAAGAAGAGCAAAGGGAGGGGCAACATTATCCTCCATGTCAAGGGCATTACTAGAGGAGCCAAAAGTCTTTGATTTCTTGGTGGCAAGGGCTTCTACAAACTTTTTTCCTTCCTTCCTCTTCACCAACATATTTGAAGTTCTACTTAGAGGATTTGGCTCTAGAGCCTCGGATTGTAGCTCCTGAACATTCC
Source organism: Lumnitzera littorea (assembly GCA_024138015.1). NCBI lineage: Eukaryota > Viridiplantae > Streptophyta > Magnoliopsida > Myrtales > Combretaceae > Lumnitzera > Lumnitzera littorea. The sequence goes on along the minus strand of JAMXBB010000011.1, from coordinate 65,361,842 downwards.
CCCTTAAAGCTAACTGTAGAGGCTTTCTTAAAGGTGCTAGCTTACTCTTGCTTAATACTAGCTATCACACCTCGAAGCGGCAGAGTAGTAATAGCCCTGCCATGTAAACCATTCTAAGATAAAAGTTGACCTTACAACTGCTATCCTAGACCTGATTTACACAAAGCGTCCACTACTAACCCGCTTTGAAGTAAACAGTTTGTAATTTAGATAAATCATTTACCTAAGAAAGCGAGGTAATATATATATACACTATAATTCAATTATTACAATTAAAATTTACAATATTTCTCCGTAATATATTCCCTAGTTATTACATTATTCAGAAATGAAAAATTCTAAAGTAAAAGCTTAAACCTTAAAAATATATGTGTTTATTTTTCAAATGTTTTTTCTCACTCCCCAGGATCTAGTAGTTGCTAGCTTTAGAGTAATTGTTTGCCGCTTCTTAGCCAGCACCTACACGATGTCTATAGGGATGTAAGCAACCACAGCTCAGTAAGTTAGGATGGAGGACTTAAAACTATACCATAAATATAACAAGGTTATCAACTAACTTATTAAGTGTAATGCATGTTCAAGCAAATGTCATCGCACGACGTTGTCCGGCCTGTCGTGAGATTAGAGAAATTGCGCTCGCTCTAATCCGGGTTAAGAAGTTGCCATTAATGCAACAACTCACAACCAAGCCCAAGCTTGTGCAATGGAGACCTCGCTCCTCCCGTGACTACCTTCGAACCATTGATTTCACCCTCGCCGCGATCTCCTCACTTATCACTTAGTTCGACTAAGGATGAAGAGGGGACCCTTTGCAATCCTGTGCTATCCCTTTCGAAGGGGTTGGTATTTAGCCGGAGAATCCTAGGTTTCCCTTAATGGGTTGCCATACAGGTTTGATTATGATTATAAGTAGTATATTTGATTAGGTCCATTTTAGGGTAATCAATCATTTCATACAAATCACACAATACAAGCCAGAACAACAAACATAATCATAGCATCACTCATAATCAAGCACATGCACACATCCAACTATCTAACAAGTACAACCAAGCATAATCTCAAGCTTCTAAAATACAGCACCGTATTAATCCCAACTTATCTTGACTCTTCGCTCACTCACTCGGGGTCCGACTTGTTCAGGCCATCGCCGATCATCCTTATAACACAAACGTGGTTTCAGTTTTTCATACAACTATTATAGGTTCGTTTTATCCTATAACGCTTATTGTTATGTTTTGTTTAGGATTTAATATACTTAATTATCTAGGTCTTATTATCTAGGTCTTAAGTCTTTTACAATCATTTTAGGTTTGGGGTTAAGTTCGGCTTCGATTTCCGCATCGATTTCTAAATTAAGTTCTAGTTCGATTTTTAAGTATTGTTTTATACCCAAACTCTAAAAACTTGTTTTTACTCATAATGTGAAATTAATCACTTTACTTCTAGATATCCTAAACATTATAATTATCACTAGTTAGTATTTTATTATATTTAGTACACTTAAATCCTTAATAGTGTACCGAATTTACTCTTAATATAAGAAATTTTTATATTTTTCATATAATTACATAAATTCAAATTTCCTATCAAATTTATTGTATATTTTTATTATTATCATAATATCAATTTTTATTCTAATATTTTCTATTTATTATATTTCCAATTATTACATATTATGTATATAATACACATCTAGTATTTCTAACACTCTAATTACCATCTCCCAACATCAATTATTATTTCAAAATGTCTAAATTCATCCTAAATCAGATTTTACACTTAATTACCCTAATTTACAAAATTAACTTAAAATTTATTATTTTTCCCTATTACTTATCTACTACACAATTAGCCTAATAATTACATCTAACACCCTAAATGCTACAAGTATCATACTTCATCAGATTTGAACATCCTAAAACATATAATTATTCACTAAATCAATAATCAACCCTAAATTACCCATTTTATGCCTCATTTTAAGGCCTAAAAATTATCTAAAATTTTTGAAAATTAATTTTTGAAAGCGGGCTTCATAGCACTGTTCTATATCATCTAAGTAGTCTACACAAAAATTTTAGATTCAAAACTACACTCCTAAGGTCATTTATTTCTAAACCAAAACATGCTCAATTTTATATAATTTCTTAAGGAACATATATCACGAGATATATTTTCATCAAAATAATATTTTTCCCAAAAACTATATACAAAAATATTTCAGAATAACAAAATTCATAATTTTCTAAGAATATTTACTATTTTTACAAAATTACACAAAATCAGACTAGAAATCAAACTCACCGGTATGGGTGGCTATGGCCACCGCCGGTCGCCGTGGCCTTATCGGCCAGTCCAGGCGCTACCCCCACCACACGGTGGTGGTGACCGTCCACTCCCAGGTGCTCATCTAGTGTGGGTTCCCTTTTAAGGCCCTAATTGCACAATTTTTCCTTCTTCTTTTTTCTAACCCTAATTTTTCTCTCAATTTTGCCTCTCTCTATTTTTCTCACTCTCCAAACTGCCCAGATGAGCTTCTAAAAAATTTAAAGTATTTATAGAGCTTTAGGAAAATTATTGCGCATTAATTAGATAAAACAATTGCCTTATCTTCTTCCAATTTGACTTTTGTGTTGTTCTAATTTAATTGGCTAATTTTTTTCTTATTTTCCCCAGCTGCCACAACCTATATCTGCATCATTCCTTATTTTTCCTAATTCTTCCTTAATTAATTATGAATTTTGTTTAATTATTTAGTATTATTTTAGCACATTTCGCGTATTTTAAGTAATTACGGGTATTTCTACCTACATGTAAATTCATACATAATACAAATAAATATTCCTACATATTATTTAGGTCATTTTATGATTTTTAGTATACATATAATTTATCTTTAACTATTCGTTAATTATCGAAATGCATTTTATGCATTTTACGCATTTTCGATAAATAACGAGTTATATACTTAAAATTTGGAATCTTTATATTCTTTTATTTTATTGCTTATTTTTTTAAATTCAAATTTACGGGATCATTTTTACTAATATTTCTGGCTTTACTTATAATTTAGACTTAATCAGATCTTTCAATCGATCGAAACCTTGAGTGACTAGTTGTAAGGCTTACACTAGCTTCTTTTTCTTAGTGGGCTTAGGAGGAGGCCCTTACCTGGCAGCAGCCTTAGTAGTGTACTAATCAATCTTCTTCTTCTTGGCCTTAACTTGGGCTAAGAGCTTCTTTGGATCAACTTCTCTGGCACCCATTATCTACAAGGAATAAAATATACGTAGATCATGAGCTAAATACAAAGGTAAAAATATACAAACCATGCCAAGGTAAGCTTGAAGAATGAAGTCCACCCATAAAGTCTTAGATTTGCATTAGTTCCACCAACTTAGCTCAGCACAATAAAGAAACTAAGTAATACCATCTTCTTCGAAGAAGATAGGCTTGCCACTTTCATATCGATAGATTATACCTCAATGCCTTAAAAGAAAATTTTCTTTCACCCAGCTTATATCCCCTAAGCAGCTCACTCATCATTAGGAAGAAGCTTGCCTTAAAGTTCATAGGATGAAAAGAGAATTTTTTGAGGTCCTTATGATATGTATAACAAACATGAGGGCTATAGCTTAGCTAGTAGAGTACCTCATTTACATGTGCGCCAATGTTTTTTCAAAGGAGTTCATTACATCATGTAATCAAAAGAATTTATCGATACGAATGGGTTTTAACCACCTATTCCAAAAATCCAACCCATTCTCTAACCTTATTGAAATGAACTTGTCATGTCAACCATGCATCTTAAAATCTAAACAACTAAGGATCTTAAAATCCAAACAACCAAAAACTTTCTCTTATATTAGGCAGTAGTATAAAACCACCCATCATTCTACTATTTTATTATGAAAAAAATACCCAAACAACTTCACTGTACACTTAACTTCTACCTTTTCATAGATTATTTCAAATGCTATCAAAATCCTATAGGTATTTCATGAGAACATGCTTGGCATAACATAAAAATAATTGAAAAATGCCTTCTGAATGGCAATCGTAAACCAAATTCAAAATACTTCAAATAAATGTGAAATTCATTTTCAGGAGGAAAACAAACCCTCTTGTCTACCCTAGGTTTTCTCAAATTTCACTCTTCTAGGAGTTTAGACAAAAAAAGCTCATACCTCAAAACTAAGTACTTATCAATGCAGCTCTAAATTCCATTGGGAGCCCATTTACCAAATAGAATATCATCGTATGGATAGATGGCTTTCTTGTTACCTTCCCCATCATCAAGATACACTTCCCTTAGAAGAGCTTCAATCCACACAAGTTTTTCATATCTATCAATTGTACTGCTACAACTTAAAGCCGAGCCACTTTGACCATTGGACAATGTCAATTCCATCATCTCGTGGGCGAAGTAACCTTAAAGGAAGGAGCATTAACTATCCTAGTTCTTGCCATACCTTAGTTCTTGAGGAATTTGTGAAAATTGGATATAAAGAATTGAGCTTGAAAGAGAGAAGGGATTTGTAGTGTTTGATCAAGAAATTATGGAAATGTGAAAAGGAAGAGAAAGAAAAAGGTTTAAGGTTTTTATAAAGAAAATAAATGATGGTTTTTAGGAAAGCAAATCGATTTGATTTTGATTAGGCCCAATCAAGGACATATGTAACTCACGGTGATCTGATGGCTACTATTTTGTTAACAGTTACTAAACATGCAAAGAAAATGATTAAAAACAAGACAGTTGTTACGTAGATTCCAAGGAGAGAGAAAATGAAAGGCCACGACTCTTCACTTAGAAGTTTTGCTTCCCGTAAGGAAAATTTGGCTTGAATGGCATAGCACCCAAACTAACAAGGTGATCTACAAAGTTCGGCGATCAGGCTATCTTTAATCATTGCACAAGTTTGGCTACTATTAGGCCACTTGCTTGCTCGACTAATATGAAGTTTTAGCTAATTACTATTCCCACGCTCAACATGTTGATCATGGGAGTTGATGGGCAAATGTTGATAATGAATTTTCATCCCCTTAATTAGATGTTCGACCATATGTCAACCTATTTTAAGTGAATCAAAAATTAGCTAAGGGTCATGCTTTTAGCTAATTCCCAGTATAGCTGGCCACTTGGTTGCCACCACTGTTGTTGACCTCTTGCTATATGTTTATTGCTTAGTACCTATCCCCTAATAGATATTACTGAAGGCCCAATTGTTAAGGCTTAGTCCATAGAGACTTAAATATTCAAACGTAGGCACAAATAGTTTAGTAGTTATCCAAACAGCAACTATCCAACCACCCACTTCTTCCCACAATTTGCACATGCCAAATTCAGGAAATACTACGTGTCATTGGCAGTTCAATTGATGACCACTACAATTATCAGATAAAGGCCTATAAATATGAAAATGCAACCATTGTAAGGACTCTTTACGTACTCTAAATACTAGCCCTTATATCTTGAATACTCTTTACCAAACATAACACTAACTTAGGCACTAGAGTGGTTATGCCAGTACTCCCAAAGCCTAATTCTTTCTCTTTTCACAAATCCCTAAACACCAATTCGAATTTTGATGATGACAATGCATGTGAGATGTTGACATGATTAGTGGTGGTACACATATGTAGGTGAATGGTTATGACATGTCATGTTATGAGACCATATTGGTGGTGTTGCTGCTTCTAACGTAGTACAGGAACATAATAGTAGTGCAACTTATAGTGATCTATGGCTATAATGTGGCCATGCTTTGCGCACTTCACTTGGTAAGTCTCAAATGTCTTCAATTTTCATCATTGATATTTATGCAATTCATTACCTAAAGGGCAAAAAAAAGATTGATGCAATTTGGCATTATGGTGTAGTTTGATAAGGTTTGTTTATCATATGGCAACTAGTGATTTTAGCATACGTTTTCATGATTAAGGGAAAGTTTCTCACATACTCATTGATGATAATCCATATGACCTAATCTTAGAATTTATGGTTGAAATATTAGGACTAGCTTCAATTAAACATCTACATCCTTATGAGTTTATTCATTATGGTAAAGTATTGCAAGTAACAAAACAAGCTAAAGTGGCTTTTTCTTTTAATGATATTTATCGAGATGAAATTCTTTGTGATGTGGCTATTTTACTGATTGTCATATGGGTTAGAGAAAACTTTGGAAATTATGTGAAATCTCATATGAACTATGAATTCCGTAATTTCACGTAGTTATTCTGAGCTAATAATTTAGGACGTACATGAGAATAACTCGATCTAGTTAATATTTCACATATGAGCCTTATGAGTTAAATAGACACATCTTGTGAGTTCAAATTATAGAAATATAGTAAAATAATATTATACCTAAAAATAGTCAATTTCGCTAAATTATATTATATGGTAATTTACTTACCAAAAACGCGCAATTTAGATAACAAAAATTTACCAAACTTTAAAGATAAATTATTTACACTCTAAAATCATAAAATTTCATAAAATAATATATATAAATAGTATATGTAGCTCATATATAATTATTATATAATTATATACTCGGAAATATTCAAAATACACACAAATATGTGTAATTGGGTAGAAATTAATAAGAAAAATCATAAAACTTATAAAAATTGTTAAGCTAATAGATTTCTCCATCGATTAGGCATGGACAGCAATTAGGATAGTTGGAGACTTAGGAATTCAACATTAAGATAACTAGTTAGTTGGTGATGAAGGGTATTTAAACTAAAACTAAGGAGAGAAAATTTATTTTTCATCCTACTAACTTAGGAAACATTACCAAATCCTCTCCATGACTTCAATCAGGCTTTAAGGAATTTAGGAAAAAATATAAGAAGGAGGAGAAAAGTGGAGGAAAAATTCTAGAAAAGATACAAAGTAAAACCGCACAAATCAAGCTAAAAGGAAAAATTCTAGAAAAGATACAAAGTGAAACCACACAAATCAAGTCGATCCAAGGAATGCGGGTCCAGAGAGATATTGGAAATGAACCACTACCATCACCTAGCAAAAGCAGTAGTGCCCAACTGGGCTGACTAGGAGGGGGTGGCCGTTGGTAGCTAAACAGTGATTTTCTAGTGAGCTCCGATTTTCATTTGATTTTCTTATATTTCCTAAAAATATTAAATTAGGTCCAAAAATTTTTTAAAAAATTATTCGGAAATATTCTTGTACCTATTATTTGGAAAAAAATACCATATTGCAAAAATTTTAAACAAATATATAACTTTCTTAACAAATCGCATGAAATCAAACAATTTTAAAAATTGTTTTAAATAACTCTATTATTGTTGTTTTGGAATCAAAATTTTTCTGCTACTTCTCTATATTACATGTATGAATTCTATGAAAAGATTTCGGCCAAAATATTTTCCATAATTTTCAATAATTTTTCAACCTCTAAATTTGGTGAAAAATGCTATTTTTTGGAGATTTTGTGTAATTAACTTTGAGAAAATCAATTTGTATCGGTTCTAGAGTTGATATAAGTTATGTTTTGCTATAGGATATGATCTAAAGTTAAGGAGATTGAAGTAAAGTTGAACCATGCACTTACTACTAATTATGAGCTTAATGCACTAAAGTTGTAAAATGAGGGTTTGGAAGTTTTGGTAATAAGGTGTTAATGAGTATAATAAACCTATTGAATGATCATGTACTAACATGTGTGTAATCTAAAACATGATGTTGGAATGAGCCGCTTGGAATAAACTTGTAATTGGATCTATTTAGAGAGTTCTTCAGATAGTTGATTTGGTAAAAAAGCAACTTAAAATCTTGGTACAGATACTTAAGTAGGAGGTTAATTGGTGTAAGAATCTTAAATATAATAATATTAGGGTCTTGGTTAGGACAACGTTTAATAAAAAAAGTATGGTTATAATGACTTCAGAGACATCTTCAAATGGTTTGTCAGTAAAGAAGAGAATTTGATTCTTTGATTCAAAGGTTAAATTAGAAAGTTAGATAGTAAAAAGAGTTTAATTATATCCCATCACAAACTTATTTATGAAATACTTGGTAAGGGGAGTGCAATTGAAAATGCTTGCGAGGACTTCATGAATGGTATGAAATACTTAGAGAAAATGACTTAAAAGGCTTATTTAGATAGTTGGCTAGGGGAAGTCAATCGATTAGTTCAGCAAAGAGGCAATGATCAACTGAAGAAATTGGAGTTGGGTAAAAAAAACATGGACTCAAACAAAAAATCAATCATTTTACAATTGGTTATGTTTACGGTTTGATTTGGTCTCATGTAACCAATTCATGAATCGGTTTAAAGAACCGAATGGTTAACTATTAAAAAGGAAAAAGAAATAGTGGATCGTCTGATCTGCACGCCTGACTCCTCTCTCTGAGCTCATGCGACAATTACTAAACAGATATCAAGAAACTAGTCCTACAACCCTTAAGCCCAGTAAAAGAAAATTTAATTCACTTGTGTACTCTCCTGTTGCCTCGCCTTATTGGCTCAGAATCAAGAAACTAGTTTTATAGCGCATAAGTCCACTAATCCTCCTTGAGTTGTCCCCTCCAAATTTTGTCCAGAATTTACTAGTCATTAGCGCAGAATTAACATCGTGTCCATGCCCACAAATCTGTTTTCTATATGCAAACATACAATTAAGTTTCGAGACGCACTGTCTTGTTTGCAATACATTTAATTAAATTAAGGTGAGCTTAGGATTTAACTACATTTAAGAAAGAAGCAAAGAATCACGAAAATGCACCGATGGACAAGTTGTGTGTCCACACTTTCGCTTGGGTGTAATTCTTGCATTTTAATATTATAAGAAAAATTGTTTAATGTAAACTGAATTAAATCGAACCGTTTCTTTTTTTAGGTTTGAAAAATTTATGAAACGAACAATATTACTAGGTTTAATTTACAGAAAAAATAACCATAATATTAGATTCAGTTCAATTTAGTAAAAAGTAAGCAAACCATATCAAACCAAATTGACCTACTGAACAGCCCTTAAATTCAACTATCCTCCCCTTATAAATAACCTCAATTAATCCGGTAGAGGCATGATTGACCGTGTGTCTTCCTTTTAGTCGACCCCAATTTCAAAAATGTACAAGCCCTCAATCAATTTTTCTCCTGAAGTACAATCTTGGTTCGATTCTGCGTCCAGCACAACTCCAAGAATCTTTATTACAGGACCAATCAACCTCATACAGGAATTCACAACATACGGTAATTCACAAACGCATTGAATCAATAATCTACAATCCTATTTCATACATATAGTTGAATTCCATCTGTAAAACAATTCGATCTTTAACTTGTAAATACTCCAATCTATACTAACAACGAGGGAAGAAAAAACTGCACCACCTTTTAAGCACCTTTCAACACCAATCGCAAAAGGTCTCCATAAATAATAATGTTACAGTACTCGTCCTAATCAGTTTCTTTCAAAACACAAACTCTACTTAGGAAACATTATACCACACTAATGTTTAAAGTGCGAATCAAATTTACTAAAAATTGTATGTTTGTCTTTCGCATAACCGCACTATCTTCATCCTTAAACCACCAAAACTTCTAATTACATTGGTTGAGACTATAGAAAGCCAGGACCAAAGAGAGGGAAGAAAATTACCTTAGATTCGACTAGGAATGGAATAAAATCTCTAAGGAAAAGATAGATTGTACCTATGAGAAAGGGAGACAGAGGGCAAAAGACGATGTTTTTTAAGCTGTTTCTAATTTGTAGAAACTGACAATCTGGATGGAGACGAAAAGGAGTCACCGAGTCCAGTTCGAGTTCTAGATCCGATTCGTACCAATTAAAAGAAAGGAACTAGATTTATTTCAAATAGGTTATGAGAGTTAAATTACTGAACTATGTCCTTATCATTTATTGATTTTTATAAAGCATTTTATTAGTGATAGAAATAAAATCTCATAGCACTTCCATGCAAGCTCAAAAGAAATTTGGATCTACTTTAAAGGCTTGGAGAATTTGCAGGCACTTGAATTTATCATTATCTCGACTACTCGAATCCGATGGAGTTGTGATTTTCTATTGAATTATGTATTGAATAGTAATAAATGTTTATGAAAGTCTCGATTCCATAGTAGAAAGGCTTTGAAGACACATTTTAAGCCATAAAATCTGCCGTAAAAAGTCATCGTTGAATCCTTTAGTTAGGGAATGAAATGATTTTCTATTGTAAATATGCAACAGGATTCCGTCGTAAGTTCCATAACGTATCCATTTACAGAACGTTAAAACTTTTAGAGGTAAATAATTTTCTTCCAAAAGTGGCCACTACATAGTTAACCTTAATATGATGGCCCAAAAAATAAACAAAAAAAAAAAAAAAGGTTGACCTTAATATGAAGCTATGGAAAATTAGGTCTAAATTTTGCAGCATTTAGCTTAGACTAGCGAGAAAACTTGGCATTAAATTTTATGGTAATTCTTCACCAACTCAACTTGCTATATCCTCCACTTTGGAGGGAAAAAACAATATACGGACTCTAGGAAAAGAAGAAATCCATCCTGTTTAACTTTTCTTTCATTTCCAAAAAAAAAGAAAATTTCTTAAAATTCTCACTTTCTTTCCTTATAATTCTTTCTGTTTAACTTTTCTTTCATTTCCAAAAAAAAGAAAATTTCTTAAAATTCTCACTTTCTTTCCTTATAATTCTTTCTGTTTAACTTTTCTTTCATTTCCAAAAAAAAGAAAATTTCTTAAAATTCTCACTTTCTTTCCTTATAATTCTTTCTTACATCCCAAACATGGTGTCAAATGCCTACCGGTGAAATTTTTCTCCACATATGCCCTGGCTAATGCAGCAAAAATTGTCGCCATGTGGCCTTTCAATTTCTTTAGTTAAATAATTTAATATTGCATATTTAGTATATATGAAATTTTAAAATCAATAAAAGTTAAAAATGATGGATGACAAAAATTTCACTATACATCTATGATAATGTACCAAGATGTTATTCTAACAACTTGATCTTGGTACATCTAATCGTTTATTCTCTTTACTATAATAGTAATTCTTAAGGAAGAACTATTGTGATGTTTAGTTAAATTTTAAACTTTTACTAACAATTTCTTGAAAAATTCTATTATAAAAGTATTGAAATCATTCATTATCTAAACCTCTAAATAGTTGGAAAAGATTTATTTTTTTTCCCTAAAATACTTTGAATAAAATTAAGAAATGACATTTTAATATCTTTTCATAATTTATTACAACTTTATTTCAATCCTTAATAATGACTATTACATTACAGCTTTGTTCCAATCATTGCAGTCAACAAATTATAATTATATACAGTATGTTATTGTATAATTGACACAAGAAATCAAAACCAACTTTCAATTATCTCTTGATTCTCTCGTTAAGTTGACCATCTCTTTCTCTTTTTAATATATTAATGATGTGCATTCCACCAAATTAAGGTCACCGATTCAGGCGCACCTAAGCTAGTATAAATATGCGAATATAGGACAAGAATATTAAGGAATTTACTCGAAGAGACAAACATAGCAATATTTTAATATTGCAAAACTGAAACCAACGTTACTAAAAGTGATGCAAATGAAAGCTGCTGTGGAGCTACTGACATAATTCAATTAATATTGATATGATGTTTAGATAAGGGAAGAAAATGGGAGGGGAGCAATTAGAAGACAAAATTTTGTTATTTTCTTTTTTGTTAAAAAAGAAAGAGAAATGAGAGGAGATGGACTTGGAAACTTTGCCCTTTGATCTAGAGGAATCATTTTAATTTGGAAAGAATTGAGATAAAATTCATATCCTTAAAATAATATCTTATATTTGAGTCCTAAATTTTACCTATTTTTATAATTAATTGTTTGAAACTTAAAATATCAATTTACTATATATAATTAGATCTTTTGTAATACCTAGATTAGATAATTAATTATAAAAATAAATAAAATTAAGGTAATTAATTATAAATTAAAAAAAAAAGCAAAATTCATATTGTTGATTCGAAAATAAACAAGATTTAGTACAAGAATCATACTTTTAAACTTCAAGTAATCAATACTACTAACAAATAAAAGCTAGTGTCAAATGTGGCATTTAGCATCTCCAAATTAAGGAGCTCTCTTGATACTTTGACAAAGTAAAATACTATATTTCCAACTTTCTTTCCACCTTATTTCCATCAATCCAAACAAAAAATTTATAATTTTTTCATTCTTCTCTTATTTTTCCCTTTTGTTTCCTTTAATTCCTAATTTCTCCCCTCTTTGTAATATATAGTAAATGTCCAAGCAAATACGGACGTGACATGCAATATCTAACAAATTAAAATAAAACCATAAAGACATTAATTTATACCATCTTTAATAAGATTCAATTTTTATTCTTTTTACTACTAAAATATTCCATACTCCATACTCCATATATATAGTTTTACCTAATAATATCCCATGCTAAAGGTAAAGGAGTCGCATAGAGCAAAAGAAAATTAAAGAATAGGGAAATTGAAATTTGGACACAAATAATTGTGCTTTTTTGGTCTGACCAAAAAGAAAAAAAAAAAAAAAAGGACCAATTCATGCCATGGTCATGGAAAAAAACCTGATCGGTTTAATCTTATGAAACGCTTCCCTCCATGCTTGAAATTCTCATACAGCTAGCTAGCATACCTCTCCTCCGAAGAAACAAATCATTTTAATTAACTCATATATTTCTAGCATCCAAAATCAAATGCTGTCTAAAAGTTGCAATGAACGACTCCACTCTCTCCTTCAATTCTTCATCCGATAACCCACTCATCATCTCTTCTTCAACTTCTGCTTCTTTTCCTTCACTAACTTTGATGATGTTACCTTCCTCCTTTTCATCTCCTGAAGACGAAGACACTGCCACTTCTTTGATATCGCTCTGCATTGCTTTAATAAACTTATGATTATTAGAAGCTTGATGAACATGATGGTCAACAACAACAACAACAGCCCTTTTCTGATGAAGTTTCCTCTTCCTCTTCTCTTTCTTCACCACCTCATCATCTTCAGATTTGGCTTGTTGGGTTTTGTATGGTGTGTTCATAGAAGAAGACATGGATGTGAACATAATGGCTAGGAGAACCAGGTTCAGTACTAGGAACACGTACACATGCCACTGTTTGGCTAAAAACACAGTGACAACAGCACGTTTTAGACATAAAGCTACTAGAGCTGTTCCTGCTGTGAACAAAATCGTGGGTTTGTAGTCATCTTCAAGATCTGATCTCGGTTTTTTCTTTTCTTCCATGGGAAAAATTTTGAAATTGAAAGGAAAGCGAGTTTAAAGTTAGTTTATAGCAATGGGGAGGCAAAAGGGAAGGAACATGTGAAGAGAAGTTCCGGGGAGATGAAATTTAAAAATAATGAGATTCGAGAATTACTAGTTGGTATAGAATGCGGCTTTTCATATTTATAGTTGTTTCTTTGTTTGTTTTAGGTTTTTATTAATAAGTTGATGTTGGAGGAGGAAGAGGAGTAAGAGAGTATAGAAGGACGTGAAAGATGATGAAAGTGTTGGGGGGAAAGGGGACATTCAGACATGCTGTCACTGCACGGGGCAGAGAAATTTGGATTTTAGTCTTTCAAATTTGGGATTCTTGAGACTTTGGATCTGCAAAATAATGTAATCCCATCCTAATTTCTATTCAGGCTTGCGTCCTCAACACGATGCCATTTCTTTTTTCGATTTTTCGGTTTAAAAAAAAAATTTGTAGAAACCAACAGCTCATTAAAAAACCTTTTTTTTGTTTTTCTTATACATTTTTCTTGCCGGAACCTATAATAATCACCACTAAAAATGCGAAATATTTGTTGGCCAAAAAATTTTTAAAAAAGGGTGAAATATATATATATATATTTTTTTTTTACCATATGGTGTCATTAGAATATTGGTTAAGAAATTAAGAAAATATTGCTAATCTGTCAATACGAGTCAATATAGTAAAATAACTTTTAATTTGAATCTTTTAAAAAGGTCTTGTATGAAAGTATAAAAGGTACATCAATAAATAATCTTTCTATGAGTAATTTAGACAATCAACCATCTTAAAGTGTGGGGCAAAAAAGAAAAAAAAAAAAAACGATCTTATAATACAAATAAGAGAAAAAACAAAGTATAAATTTTTTTTCTACTATAGTGCAGCATGTTAGGTTCTGCTCCTTTCCCCTCGCTCTACAAAGGAACCGAGAAAGAACCTTAGTAATAGATGTTTTAGATACTACTTGATTTAACATTCCATATAGGAACAAATGTAATAGATACAGGTGACGAAAATTAAATCACAGAGTCAGTACGAATAATGGCTACAATCAATCGTGTTTTCTTGATTCTTTAGGCAAAACAGTCTGAAAAAATATGGCCTATCAAATCCTAAAAAAGATAAGTAGGTTTTTACTTTTGTATTATTCCTTCATTACTTCTATCATTTTTTTAATGTAATATAAATAAAATTTGAATATGATCTACCAACGTAAATTATTAGCTTTGTTCATATTTATTTATTTTTTTTTTCTTCTTAGACTAACAATATTACATATTATAACTTGGAATTGAGATATTTAAACCTAATTTATCTCAATATCTAATTAGAAATTAATATTTGTAAAATTAAATTATAATAACTTGATTGTGAACTTTATTCATCATAAATCAAAATATCCTATCTATCCTATGAAATAAAAAATAACTTGTCTAGCTCTTTGCAAGATGGCATAGGGTTCAATATGCTTTCTGTTGCCATGTAATAGTAGTTGTCGTTTCTAGCTCATCATCGGGGAGAGGAGAATGTACCTTCTTGTCCAAGTTCAAGCCATCAACTTGAAATGGATTTAAAGGAATAACATGGGGAGTCTTCGCGGAGGGAATATTAGAGTCTACGCTTTAGACTGATCGGATGGACAGGTTGGGCTCCACCACAAAGTGAGCCTGTGAGCCTCGATAACTTTTACCGAAAGCAAAGCGAAATGAGCAGAATCTCATGTCTGGCGGATTGCAAAACCTAAGAAAGTGAAAAACGTGACTGCCCATGGCACGCCTGTCCAACACCAGCACCAAAACCAGCTCAGTCGAAAATGACCCTACGTGCTCTACATCTCCTTTTACCACATCATGTGCATTTAGTAAACAACCGCAAGATTGATTCTGCCAATTCTGAATGGAATGTTAAACAGTGTTTTCCTTATGCATTCGCAGTTTTTGATAAGTACAAATTAATCTTGGAAAGTGTAATGAAATTTTGTCTTAGGTTTTCAATAAGTATGTAGAATCAATTGATGGTACATAATTAGAGAGCTAGTGATTGCATTCCTGACATGGGAATTGATATTTCATCTGAAACCTCGGCTTAGTGCATCCTCCAATAAGATGGACTTGAACTGCTCATTACCTTCTAGAAAAAGTACTTTGGCCTTTAACACTTCAATTCCAAAATTTCAGTTCATACCGTGCTATAGAAGACCGACAGATTAAGTGAATCTAATCGTAATTTGAAATTGTCAACTTAAAAAGTTGGTTATGCCGAGTTTCAGAAGCAACCAAAATCATGTTTCAACTTAAAAAAAGAATTGCAATTGTCAACTTAAAAGTCTTCTTCCTACCAGTTGCCACAATGTCGGATCCTGACAATCCAACATGTTTCACTGCTTTTGTTTTTTTTTATATGCTAGTTTGAATCCCCCGAAACCCTCTAAGACGAATTGATCAATTAAGGTCCTAAGACTGAAATAGATACAATTTTTCATTAAGAAGAACCCCCTTTATTTAATCAGAAATTTCAAAGATTCATCCTTTCTATTCTCCATGCAGTTAAAAAAAAAAAAAAGGTGGAGAGAGAGGGAGCAGTCCCTACCTGTGCCAATCCACTCAAAACTCTAATCATGTTCTATGTTTCCATCACTACATAAAGTCTAAAAGGTAGTCCCAGCTATGAATAATTTGTTTGACCAATGTTTCCTGTGGTGGAGTCAGACTAGAAGACCGATTGAAAAGAGTCTTCCTATTGCCATGGTAGAACAAGCGCCTCGCAGGCCACATCCATCCTGAAATGCTTCCACTTTTTTAAAGGCAGATGTCCCCATGCGAGGCAATAGAAGGTCGGCAATCATAAGACCGTGTTTGATAACTTGTCACCATTCTCCATAATGCCAGGATTCACGCCAATTACGAGTATAATTTGTTCTATAATCTAATTAAAATACCTATCCTTGACTCAATGAATTGACAACTAGAGCATCTTCTCCTGTCACAGTGAAATTATCTTTCATGAAAATATATTTTCTTGTATGCAAACAAAGCCGGACCGATAACAAGATGTATTTGAATGGTTCTGCATTTCTATGCCTGCCAAACCGTGGAGGTGCTATCGAAAGCAAACACGAGCATCGGCCCGATCTAGGTCCCATCTTGTATAAAGATATCAGCATTGAGATTGATCATCTACATGGGTAGAAAAACTAGCACCATAAATATGCTTTGCTTTGGAAAAGCACTATCATCATCTTTACAAGAAATTGAGAATACTTCAACTTCTAGACAACACTTTTAAACATGATAAATGATCTCTCTCTCTCTCTCTCTCTCTCTCTCTCTCTCTCTCTCTCTCTCTAAGGTTAGTATTTCCCGAATTCCTGTCAAGAACATATACTTTGAGCTCCAACCTTTTGCGCTACCATCTTCTTTCCGACAAAGCTAGAAGCTGCACAAAATATGATGTAAAGATATGAGATAAGATAGTTCTGTTTTACCATTGCCATGACAAATCCAACAAACATCAGAATTAAAAGCTCAGCAACCTACATAACTTTATTATGAGAACACTAATAATCAATGTTTCCACAGCTTAAACAGCTAACGGAAGAGCAATCTTGCTGCAGGAACTATTTGTTACATCATTCCTTTAGAGAGAATGCATTATGCATATTATTTCCAAAAAAAAAAAGTGTAAATCAACCAATCTTGACGGTGCAAAAGCCAAGATTTTCTGTACATAACGCAAAAGGAAGGTAGCACAACACAGCAATTATTCAGAAGGTTTCTTGGTTTCATATTTGGATAAATAATTCTAATCACTGGAATGCTGAAGCTGCCTTTTCGGGCTACTCAATAGGCTTAACAAAGACAGATAAGCATATGCATCTCAACCCAGGAAATACTCGTGTCATTTATTTTAAGGTTAAATTCAAATATATCTCTTTATGTTTCCTATACTTACACATAGCTCCCTATCTGTAAAATTAAAAACTTAACCCACAAATCATCAAAGAAGTCTTTCGGTCTCCTCTACGACTTTTTACTCTTTTAAAAAATAATAAAAAAGTGCTTTTAGCAATTTTTAGATATTTTATCCAAAGGCAAAATAGTAAAATAAGATATAATAAAACCTTTTTTTTTTTTGGGAGATTTAAAGATCTAAATGTTCAATCACAAAGATGAGAAGCTTGAGCACATGGAGTAAACATACGAAATATATTTCAAATTTACCCTTATTTTAAGCAAACTTTTCCATAAAACATATGATACAAGCAATGCAAGAAAGATGGATAGGGCAAGGAGAAGAACAACCTGACGAGCAACTTGGAATAGTCGCCGACTGTCTCTCGACGACTCATTCAATGCACTAGATTTCTCTGTCTCTATCCTCTCATCTGTTATCTTCCCTGTGCTCCTCTTCACAGTGCTCTTATCAAGAGCATTATTTTCATCGGTGCACATAGCATATATTTCTGTCTCCCTCATCTCATCTAGCATCTGCCCTGCTCTCCTCTTCATAGAAATCCCATCAAGCGCATTGTTTTCATTGGTGCAGGTAGAGGACTCCTTCTTGCGCTTTCTTTGGAATGTGTATTTGAAAGACTTCCAGCTTGTATTTTGGCTGGAACCTTCCGAACTGTGCTGGACAATTTTCTCTTCTTTCAAGAACAAAGGTGAATCTGAACTGGATCCACAATATTGAACAGCTGAACTCTCTGCAGCAACATGCTCTTGATTTTCTAGTTCAACTTTCTCCTCTGGATGAGTGGCCACAGGATCACCTAGAACATTAACTGCAGTACCATTTGATGATCCTGATACTGGATAATCATCAGCTTTGACTGATATTGCCCTTGGAATCAGATCAGAAGACAACCTATTCTCATCCTTGTTTTCAGCTACATTACTGCCTTTGCCGTTATTTATTGGTTGAGATTTACGTGAGGAAAGAATAGCTGGCTTAGGGGGTGCATTTCCTTGTACATGAAAAGGCATGAACATGGTAGGAATATACTTCCTTTTCCTCACTTCCATTTTCCTCTTTCCCTTGAGTACAACCATGTTTCGCCCCAAAGAGCTGCCTCCAAGAGGCAACTTTTCTTGTAAATCAAGGGAGTGTACCTCCTTGTTCATAAAGCAAGCAGTCCAAGCATTTCCGCGACCAACACCTCCATTAACTGCAACAGTTTCTTTTGTTGGAAGCTTTCTCCTTCGATTCTTACAGGCCTTAGTCAAGGGTTCAACATTTTTGCAGGATAGATTTTTCCTCCTTTCAACTTTTCTAGTACTAGGAATGGGAAAACCAAGGCATTTTTTGTCCTTCTCCTCTTTTTTCATGAGTGAGCATTTAAACTCAATCTTTCCATGTGGCAATTCTCCATCCAGCGAGCGACTTTCTAATGCATGTATTCTTTGGGTAAATCCATTTCTATACAGCTCATGCTTCTTGCTTTTCATAATCATGGTGGCCAAGTTAGCATTTTCTCCCTCGTTACTCTGAGATGTTCTCAATTCTTCAGCTTGGCTCTTGCCATCAACGTGGCTTTCATGGATTCTTCTATATGAAGGCTCATCCATCACTTCAACAGTAGTCACATTTTCCAACTCTGAATCCGAAGAATATGGTACGATTGGCTCAAAAGAGTGACCATGGTCCATTGAAGTTTCTTCAAATGAATATACATTTCCTTCAACACTCTCACCATTTAAAGTGGAGGCATGACTCTCCTTCAGCTTCTTCAACTCATCCTTTACATCTTTCAACTCCTTTTTGAGGTCCGACATTGTCTCATGGGCCTCTAGAAGCTGTGCTTCAAGTTCTTCAACCTTTTCCTTTTGAGTCTGGGAGATTTTATCTGCTTCAATCGACTGTAATGACAAGAAATCATATTACTCTTGGAAATCTTATAACTTCATAGACTCAAAACTCAAACATGCCAAGTAAAATGTTCATCTTTAAATAATTTCAAGAAGCTCCTAATAGCTTAAACAAATGCAGAGGTAGAGAACCATTATATCCACTTATGTCTATAGCAGAACTATGCAAGCATACGTAATTCAATTTTTAAGTACACATTCCAAGACAGGATCCTACCTAAAATTCCTGATTATCTAATTCTCCCTTGGAGGTGGAGGGTATCCCACTAAATCAAATGATCCATAACAATTTCATTATAACAAATTCAAAGAATCTTACTGTTAAGTTTGTGTAAACTGACACAAAATCCAGAGAGTATAGCATAGAACTACATAGGCATCCAAGTAGACTACAAAAGGAATGTAATAACCTGCTTTAAAATCACAAATCACAAAGGTATTTCAAAAGCGTACAACAAGTAATAAAGAAAGTCAAAATCATAGGCTAACCGACATTAGAAAGGGAAGTAACAAGACACTGATCTTCTTCTTTAAGAGAAAATGACATTAGCTCCCATATATTTCAAACATTCCATATGGTTCTGTGGTTAGACTACAGTGTACAATCAGCCAAGTTCTTCCACATAAGCGCAGAAAGCAACAAACAGAACCACTAAAGGATTATTTTGGAAGCAATATCATCCAAAAGAGAGTCTAATCAGTGGTTAGAGAAACTATGTAATATTTAAATGGAATTTAGATGAGCAGAAAGCTTGTATCAGCTGACTATAGACAGTCTCTAGTTGGATTTGATAAGTCAAAGGAAGAGGGGGGAATTCTTTCATAGAAAAATATGGTCATCATATGAAGGCATCATGCTAATATTTCTGAGTTCATTCTAACTTGTTTATGTGGAACACAAACTAGGTCACAAACAAGGCAAATATACCAGGATAACATGAAATAAGTAATGGAAACATGATGGTGTCTAAAAAATTGTGGGATTGCAAGTACACTTCTGACCATGGATTACTATCGCATCTCAAATTCATAGCTTGCATGTTGAAGATATAATATTTCTAAAGAAATTAAAAATATGTATATTATACAATACAGTGAGGCACCATCAATCAGTTGATGAATATTATAAATTAGCATGCTGATTTTTTATTTCTCCTCCAATTTAATGAATATCCTCATAACTCTGCACCATTACAAATAACTTGCACTGAATCTTCTATAGAGTATAGTGACATTTTGACTGAAACAAAAGGAAAAATGTCAGTATTTGGAAAGGGCAGGTGGGTGTGGATGTGGGTATTCAAGCCCAGCTGCAATGTTCATGCTTCCAGGCACTGAAAAACCTTTCATGTCACAGCACTTGCCATTCCCAATATTAAAGCAAACCAGTTAAAACAAGATGATAAACACAAAAAGATGTCATTTGCAATTATCTCTGGGATCATAATGCACAGTGGATCACATAAAAGCAACGACTTGCATTAACATGTGCCATAAAAGAGGAACATCCATAGCAGCTGGTGCCACAACCGAGGAAGCTTGCTTCCTATAGAATTGGGAGATTTAAATGATTCGGCTGAAAGGTGCTACACCACGGAGGAGAGATATTGCTGATGTTATATCTATCAACAACTGCTTTTGTGTCATCAGCGACCAAATTTTCCTGACAACCCTTTTTTTTCCCTTTTGTTTTTCAGGTAAATACACAGCTAATGTATTGGGATGCTATCAGAAGTGAATTACACTGGGGCTCCAAGTTTTGCCTCAAAGGATCTATTGGAAAACTGCCTCTCCACCATCCAATTATCAAGTCTGTCCACATCTTAGAGGAAGGCCTTTGCATACTGTTTAGTATATATGGAAAGAAAGAAATTCCCACCATTTAGGAAGCATACATCCGAACCTTCCCATATAACTCACACCATTCTCTCTTCAGATCTGGGCTATTTAGGCATTACGTACATAGCTTGATTCAGCCATTGATTTTACAGGTATTTCTTTTGTTGGGATAATCAGCTTGTCTTTCAAAACCATATTCTTGTACTGTTTAGTTGATTTTTCAGATACAGATTACTTAACTAGCATACAAAGAAAAGTAAGATGAATGTTTTCCTTTCTTGGTAATTGTATATACTAAGAAGGTCAGACAAGAGGGAAAATAGGTATTGATTATAATGGTGAATCCTCACAAACTCTGTCGAGACCAGGTGAGCAGTATAGTGATAATCTAGTCCCTCAAACCACAATCTGGGTATCATGTAGGCATATGGAAATTCCACATCCAAAAATGTCAAGCTTATACATGCAAAAGAAAATTTAAATAGATTAAGGACATGAAAGCTTAACAGTATAATAGGCTCTGTTCAGCCAGATTGATGCTAAAATAATCTCTAACTGTTGACATATTCAATTACGTCACAAAATTTTTCATGTTCAAAGGCTAAGCAAAGTATATTACATGATGCAAGACAGTTCAGGCTAGTAAATAGCATAATATCTACCATGCTACATTCTATGTGTAACCCTCACTAAGGCTTGAGGAAATTGCAATCATGTTCAACTATCATCAGCATTCTGCCTGTTGCAATCTGCAATTTGACTTTTTTATCAGACAACCAACTGAGACTTCACCAACTCACTATTTACTACGACGGGAAAAAAGGTTCTAGGGATATAACATTTGCATAAAATGATCCAGAATGTCAAGATTCCAGAGGGTCAATTAGGCAGCATAACAATTCTTTGCAGACTGATTGTCTGAAGGTATAAACTCTTACTGCTAAAAGCTCAGAGGACATATAGCTATACTAGCTAACAGAATTGTTTCCATCTAGTATATATGCAAAACTCTCTTTCTATCACAAACAAGTTTTCCAAGAACTAACAGCAATAGCAAGGCAAATCTCAAGATTAGAACAGCAAGAAACTAAAAGTTATCCACCAGAGAAATAGTTTGAAAGGTGATTATCTGTTTTACGAAGAATTTTATAATGTCAACAGCATGAAAACTCAATATATAAAATAAAAAGCTAAAAGTGATAGTCTTTAATACACAGAGCTAATGTAAGAAATTGAAGCCACATATTGTATCTGCGCATGGAACCAAGTTGAACTGAATATTACATCCACATATATTGATGATGAGATTTATCATAGACCATCCAAATGGGTTATGTTTAGTATCTCTTTATTCAAACAGAGAAAAGTCTTATAAAACATAACCAAAAGAAACTGTAGATAGTCTTTAATACACAGCATTTGAAACAAGAACACAGATGAACATCTAGGATTAAAAATCATTTCTACAATGATAAACAGAATAGCAAAACACACAAGAACCATCATGAAAATGATGCAAAATTTGATGATTCAGTTTCTATGTTTTTCCCCCGTATCCCTCACAAGGAAACAGTGAAATAATTCAAAGCATTGAATATTTTTTTAACATAATCCGTTAGCACCAAACACCATCATTTTTTTCAGGCAATAGACAAATCTTCAGAATGAAACAAAATGAACTCTATCACCTTCCAAGATAAGGCTACTTAACTCCATAATCATTGGAACAATTTGCACTATAAATGGATAAATTCAACCGTAACAAATGGAAATACAACCAAAAGCTGTAACTCTATTTTCGTTAGCTAAAGGCCATAACTCTAGGAGAATTGTTTCATTCCTTCTTTAATATTATACATGGCAAAGGCAAGAGCATTCACATTGATAGATGATACAATTCTACAAACACAAGCCAAACTACAAACAAAGACAAGACATTAATTAACATCATAAATTGTATACCACCACATTGCACCTCGAAATTCTCTAACCGGACCACTAATTACCTAGTGAAGAAAGAATAACAATCCTAGATAAAACCTAATTAAAACGTCACCGATCATACCACTATGCACAATTATGAAAAGAATAACCATCTGATTACTTGAAAAAGTCTAAAATTTCACAAACACACGGATATTCAGGAAACAATAATCATCACACTGCCAGTCCCATAAACCTAATAAAAAAACATAGAATATAAGAGAACATAAAACTGAGAACATCGAAAACATGGAGAACACCTAAAACGGTACCTTGATATCGAACATTTGCTTTAATCGGAGCAACATTCTCAAAGACTCTTCTTTTGTAACGGTGAGATCATGCTGAAAGCCAGCAGCTTTTTGCTCCGAAGCCATTACGCGAGCTGCCGCTTCTTTTGAAGTGTTCAGTATGATCTCCGCGTAGGCTTTCTTCAACGCCACCATTCTCTGTTTTATAGGAAAACAAAAAAAGAAAAAAAAAAAAAAAAAGATGGGGTGGGGGAAACTAGAATCAGTACTCATTTACGGTGTAATTTGAAACTCAATAAGAATATCGAAAATGTGATGTGAAGTGAAGTGAAGAAGCCAGTAAGTGCCAAAACTGTGATTAAACCTAACCTCAGTTTCTTCCATGGGTTAAGGTTTTTGGAAGTTGGGAATGGAGGTTTTTGAGTCAGTTCGGGACTTCAACAGAGAAACCTGAAACCTCCGTTTCTGTTCTGTTAGGAGGAACAAAATAAAAGAACTCTATGAATTTACTAGATTGCCCTTACGTAATAGGCATATCGGGTCAATGACCATATTGTGAGACGAGACAAGTAAGTTAGCCACGGATTTGTATCCTTTAAATTGCTTTCTTTCATGTAACTTAACTATTAATGGTTATAATATATCTTAAAAATTTAAATAATTTTAATTATTAATTTATAATTTTATATAAATTTAATTTCTAATTTTATATAAAATTACTTTAGATATCATTTCTCATTAGATGTCAATTCATTAATTAATAGTAACTAATAAAATAGTATTATATTTTGAGCTTCAAATTTATCTTATTATTTAGTATTATTTCAAACTAATTAAACATATGTTATATTTCTATATAACTTTACAACAACCTCTTTATTTATTGCATCAAATCATTTTCTTGATATAAAATGAATTTTTATAATATGATAAGTACCACTTTTAAGGTAGAGGTTAATTTGTTATGTTAATGCTTCAAATTTGATAGGGTTATCTTTTAATTTATCCTATAACTTCTAGCTAATTGAGTCATGTCTTCCATTTGTATACAATTTTACTACAACTTTTTTATTGATAACATTATATCAACCTTTTCAATATGAAACAATTATCATAAAATAATAATTATGATTAGGAGTTAAAGATAGTTATCAAAATTACAATTCTACTATTCATTTGAACTTGTAAAAGCAGCAAAATCATATAAAATTTTATAAAATTAGTAAAATCATAAACTTAAAGAATTATATATCAAAATTTATAATTCTACAAAAAATATATATCAAAATGATTTTATATTTAACTTAACTAAAAAAAATATTTTAAAATTATAAACTCATAAAATTGTATAGTTAAATCATAATTTTAACAATAATAGGGATTGATAAATTAAGTTAATAGTAGTGGTTAAAGTATTATTTTATACCAAACTTCAAATTTAACTTTTTTTTTTTTTATACTCCTGATTGTATTGTATTTAATAACTATAAGTTGATTGATCCTATCTTATACTTCTATACAAATTTACTAAGACTTTAATTTTTTTTTTTTATTGCATCAGGTGGAGTTTTTGATTTATACAATTGAACTAGTAATTTTTTTTTTTTTACTTTATTAATGAAAAATGTTTACCAAATCAAAATCATTAGTTGAATCCATATGTCACTTCTCATATTTTTAATGTTTCGTTTACATTCGACAATGAACATAGCTGTCTATGGATGAGAACAGCGGTTACTCTTACTATAACAATTTTTGGGTAAAGACTTTTTTTTTTTTTTTTTTTTTTTTTTTGTGGGTAAGGACTCTTACTATGACATAACTATAATAAAAATTGCATTTATATATTTAAGGCCCTGTTGCCTGCATATTAAATAAGAATTTATCCAAAAGATGGTACTTTTATATAAAATTATAAATTATAGAGGTTCTGTCGATTGAATTGGGGTTTCTATCTTTTGGTGTCGTTGATAAAGAAGTGAAGATATCGTATAGAATAAATAAAATCTCTGTTTTACCGGAAAAGATGTTTTGTAGATTTTTAATCCGTAATTTTAGAAAAAGAAATCAGTTGGCTACGATGAATCAACATTTGTTTTCCCAACTTCTTATACAGACCGACCATATATATATATAGATAGATGGAATAAACTTATACAATTATATATTAATTTTTCATATATCAAACTCGGTGTCTTATATATATCCCAACCAACTACATGTATATACTTGTATAAGAAATTAATATATAATTATAAAATTTTATTTCATCTATTTATATATATGCATATAATTGACAGTGATACATCCAAGACAGAAAGTTGAAGACAAGATGACAAATATTTATCCAATAAAATCGATCTAAAAGAAAGATATATATTACAAGAAATTTACTAAACGAATATAAATTAGATAAAAAAATATATATTACCAAAATATTATTACCATATCGTATCTTAAAATTATAATATAGTTATTTGTGATAATATCATATCTTTAAACATCTATATCACATATTCAAACTACAACATTAGTGTATTCATACATTAGCATAGCAACGATACATAAATGTTAATGGTATAAATAGTAATATCGCATCTCAACGGTATTTAGTTAATGATTTTATATAATTTATAATCATGTAATTTTTTTTTCTTAAAGTTGATAAACTTGTATTTCACGCTATATATTACTATTTATCCACATTCAATAACAAGTGTCATATAGCTCTTTCTATCCTGTTTATAAATAGTATCTCAATTTCTTGATAATTTAGTTTCATTATTTGATAATAAAAGTAAATTAGCAACTTGGTTCTATGGAGAATGATATTCCTTTTTGTCGTCTATAGGTCTTGGCTGATAAAGTAGTATAAAAGGTTAAATCTAACTCATGAGCCTCAAGTCCAATAACGAAATAAATTTGACTCTTTAGATTAGGGTGATAAGGTTTAGAGAGTTAAGCCTGTGAAATCTAAGATGATTATAAGAGATTTGTCATGGTGAGCTTGAAATAGGGTCTGTTAAATCAATCCACCCGATTTAACCTTTCTTAGCTTGGCCCACACTAATAAGAGATAAACCCCCTTATTTGAGTCTAAATCCATGGAAAAAAGCTCACTCGATACTTATACATAAAAGGCTTCAATCCTAATCATTGATAAACATTACAATTCAACAGATTGAATCTATTTATCATCCTCTATAAATACCTTCTTTCATTTCTTCATTGGGACAGGAGACAAATTCCCATTAACGTTGTTACTTTATTAGAATTTTGTCTCAACGACCAAACACACTCAAGAACACTACCTTATTCTTCATCCATTATAGAGTTTGATGCCATCGTGCTCTATACATACAAGTCAAGTCATTTTCTCAATCACATGTAGCGCGATTTGATACACAACATGCACGTGATCCCTTTTAGTTCAAACCCCACACAAGTAGTAAAAGGATTAGGCTTTGCACTTGACTATATAGCCTACAAAAGATATCATAATGAGAGGTGTCAAAGTGTTGTCCGACATAGCGTTAACACTTGGTACTTAAGAGAATAAGGATACTTTGAGTGCAAAAAGTAGGCTAAGTGTGCAAAGTGACTAAGTAGTTTACCATTAAGAACTTAGTATTTATAAAGGAGAGTTGCTGGAAGTTGAGGACCGATAATAGATAGGTAGTACATTTGTACGTTGAGGAAAGTGGGGTTATGTAGTCCAATGTGGTCTTAATTCGTGGGAAGTGGTTATTGACCTAATCTTCAAATCTTATCCTTTGTCTTTTAGTTGGTATGGACTACTGTGACTGGATAGGCCATTGAACAGGCTTGGGTCGAGGTCAGCTAGATAGATAAGGAAGCTGGATTCGAAGAAAGACAAGTAAAGCCATAAGTCCAAGCAAATCGACATGGGCCAGAGGGCTAAAATATCTTATCAACACTATTTGTTTGCATACACTATTACTGGGATTCTAATTCTTGAGATACATTTTACCTTTTCCACTATTTATAAACCATCTCTCTTTCTACTTTTTTATTCGTGTTTTTTCCCTCTTACTCATAACTCTAATGCTCCCTCTAAACCAACCTCTTTTTTTTTTCCAATTACCAAACAATACATAGACAATATATATCAAATGAACAAATTCTAAGATTAACCCAAATAAATGCAACGATATAGTTTTCTTCTAATGAAAAGATAAATTAACTTCTTCATCAACTCTATTGACAGGGTATTTTGGGCTTGAGCCCCTTAGGCCTATGCTAACCTGCTTAGGTTCATCGCATAAGCCCCTCTCCTCTAGATTCGACCTTTCCATCCACCTAACTAACCTCAACCTAAGCTCTTCACACAACTTACCCAATCGTTGTAGCCCACGATGGCTAAAGAACGATGGATAAGGTTAGATGATTAGGTCAACAACTACTTCCTACAATTTAGAATCATGTCAGGCTACATAGCTCTACTACCTACGACTTGTGAACATGTCATCTACTTACTAATAGTCCTCTAACTATCAGCAACATTCCTTTATAAATACCAAGCCACGTCTTATTGTTAAACTATATAATATCTTATGTATTCATACTAACTTTGTAAGCTTTCGTTTCCTAACTCTCTTCACACACCCCATTAACTTAGTGATCACGACAAACAATCCTCCAATGTCTCTCACTATTCTTTGTCTTACAAGTTTACATAGAAGCATAAAGCTTAATATTTGCTAATCTTTACCAATTAGATCATATAGATGACAAACTCTTTTTTTTTTTTAGATAATACATGATTTTTAAGAAAATATTCCACTATAGGGGAAGAACACACCATAAATAATCAATTCTAGAAAATTCATAATATTATGTTATGCAAAAAGAGCACATGAGAATTCATAACATGTAATTTTTTATAAAAAGGAAAAAGAAAAAAATCTTCACCATGTTTCAATGAGAAGCTAACATCTGCTTTGCAAATGTTCTATGAGCCTTTTCTTTTGGATCAAATATTCTACGAGCTTGAAGTGGTAGTTGTTCGTTCAAATTTTAGTAAGGAGAAAGGGAAGTTTTGGAGGGTAAGGTTAGGAGGGCAAAACAGAGATTTGGCACATAAAAACGGCTTCGCGGGGGCTTGAGGTTGAAATTCGCATGTACAAGTGGACGTGGGTGGGTGAGAGTCAGCTCTACAGTTTTCCCAACTAATCACTCAAAGACCTTTTCATGTCGGCCCATTTTGGGCCCAAAACTATTTCTCTCTGTTCCCTTCCACAAAACCAAGTAACCAGAAAATAATAATAATAATAATAATAGAAAGAGAGAAACTACGAGAAAAACCCTAAATCATCTTTATTCATTTTATACGCGACTCAGATAAATTATGCGTGAAAGAAAGACACTTACGTTTGAATTAGCCATAAGCCCAAATTGGATCTCAATTTGTTCGGAGATAATTACAACGGAGAACACTTATTTTTTCTTTAAAATGCATATATAGTGTTTTTGAGTGGTGCAACCTAAATCGATATTACTTAAATGTATACTGGGGCAAACTATTGCCAGTTTATTAAGTACATCCTCTCATCGTATTTATGCTATAAAAAAAAAAAAAAAAAAAAAGGAATGATCAGATTAATTTATGCTACAATTTATTAAGGCATCATAAACTGGAGGAATTGAAGCAAAGCTGTGAAAGACTCTGATCTAACAGATCCAGAAACACAACATTTCAATATTGTGGAGAGATATATATAAATACATACACACTCAGTTTAGCCACCGTTTTCAATT
Source organism: Lumnitzera littorea (assembly GCA_024138015.1). NCBI lineage: Eukaryota > Viridiplantae > Streptophyta > Magnoliopsida > Myrtales > Combretaceae > Lumnitzera > Lumnitzera littorea. The sequence goes on along the minus strand of JAMXBB010000011.1, from coordinate 65,332,825 downwards.
TCTAAGCTCTAAAAATCTTAACGGATTCTCGATAATCCAGCAACCGGCACGATTTCATCTCATGCTCTTGTGCTAACGAAGCAGCCAGGACGAGCATTATAAGCTGCTGAACCAGGGGGCAGGCCTGCAATTTATAAACCACCATCAACATTGAACAATGTAGAACTCAGAAGTAGAGAGAAAGGCTTATACTGGCAGTAAAAAAATTGTAGAAAGAATAATCAGAAGCGTATAACTTACAAAAACAACACACTGGATTTGATGTATACTGACCACTGTGTAGAGAACACTATGAAGTCAACCAACAAACAGAAGCTAAGGCAGCAAACCAGTCTATCTGTACGGACCTTTGCCAACCAATTCATCGGTCTGGAGTCAATCTGACTTTCTCCTTTTCTGCGCCCATTTAGGACCATATATCACCAAATGTGTTCGGCCAAAGCGGCGATCAGTTATCTGCATCAAAATCACCGACTTGACAGTAGTAAAATCAATAGAGGAATTCATAAGTAGGCATGTTCTTGCCGTGAAAGCAATCGAATTAATTAATTCCAAACCAAAAAATCTTTTCTCTGAGTAAAATGCGTGAGAACTAAGATTACAGATCTAAATGCTATTACATTGAGAATTTTAAACTGATTTTTTGAAGGGTCATTTTAGAGGGTGACAAATGTCTTTATACATTCATGTGGCATTCAATAATTATTTCCTCTATTTATAAGGAATTTCAAGATATTGTGTGCTTTATTTTTACATTTCCAACATATAAAATACATGAAAAATGCAAGACTTAATAATGGAATGCCTCATAAATGTAAAACGTGATTTCTTAATGTGTGCACTTAGAGCTCCCAGTAAAACTACCCTTTTGCAAATTTATAAAAACCATATTTAGCTTAGAATGTACTAAAGTTTTTTGGGATAATGGCACACCAAGTGCCGGTACTTCGACATTTGGGCAATTTAGTATCTAAAGTTTCATTCTTTTGCAATTTAGTTCATATACTTAATGAAAACAGCTCACCAAGTGTCTCAAATAGCACTAACTTATAAAAAAATAAAACTTCAGACACTAAAGTGCCCAAATCTCAAACTACAGGTACTTGTGTACCATTTTCCCAAACTTTTTAATTGCCACTTACAGAAGATAGATCTATTGATTGGGACTACTATTAAATGCTAACCAAGGAACATTCTAAAAAATTTTTGAACAAAATTTATAGTCATTATGGTGCCAAATAAGACAATAAAATATCAATCTCTGATCTTCCTAACTTCTTATAGGCATCTAAAACAATGACAATGCTGCCCTAAATTTCTTGTTTAGTATTGTTTTCAGATTGCACGCAATGACTAATTAAAGACAATCTAAAATACCTTCACAAGACATCCACAGGAATCTAGCATGTCGGTTCTCAAAGGGTACTCCACAACCTACAACATAAGCATATAACAATTGTTCTCTCTCTTAAAATACTAGTAAAAAAATCCTAAAGCTACTTCTGAACCACATTCAACAAACATAATTTCAGCTTACAATGAAAGAATCTTCCCCAATAAGTGCTGATTTTGACATTTGATCCATCAAAACTTCATAATCCACTTGTGTATATGGAGGAGTAACACTGATGTAGTCGAAAGGTCCATCTTTCCCTAGCAACAATCCAATCAACAACCTTATTTTAACTGGGTAAGATTTGCTAAGAGACTGTAATTTTAATGGAAAGGAATTGAATAGTAATATGCTTCATTTCAAGTAACCTTTGAAGTATGCATCCATCAAAGTCAAATGATTGTCGATGTACATCCACCATAAAACATTATAAAGCTTGCTCACCAACACAATTACATTTCTGATAGGCTCCTACACAACTAATTCTTTTCTTCGTTAATTCAGTAATTTCAATTATAACCAAAAGTGAGGACATATGACCGCCAAAGCAGGCTAGGGGTCAAACCCAATATTTACAAAGAAAACTAGAGTAAACCACTCAAATACAAAAGGGTATATATTCAAGAATGAGTTTGAATTCTTGCATAAAAGAGAATTTGTCTTGCAACAGCTGAGTGAGAGGGAAGATGCAACTAATTCTCTGAATGATGGAGCAAGAAAAAATAATTGGTGTTATCATGAAGAAGAAAATAACCATATACGAGCTTCTGATTTATTATTAAGGAACAAAAGGAAGATAGTTCGAGTTTAGATTATTTTGTCATCATTTGCTTTAGTTGTATCCTCCATTTCATTCAATTAGTAATGAACCACAAAGCCTCAACCTCAGGTACTGTCACTTTTAGTTCGGCACGAGATATAATGTTATCTCTGCAGACATTCATTTAAAGAAAAGGGTTGAAAACCACAAACAAGGTTGAGCTTTTCTATCAGGTTGTGATACTTTTGAAGCTTGACAAAAGTTAATACATTCATAACAGCAAAAAAATATGACAAACCTGTTCATCAACCCATTTAAAGAACATTTGGTGTTAGATTTAAATGATTTGACAAGTGTAACCAATTAGGTTATCCTTAATAGGACAACGATAAAAAGTGAGTCCTGTATCATAATTCAGAAGACATGTGCAAAAGAGTAGCACACTCCCTATTACTGTAACTTAGCAAATAAACCATAGCTAAGATGTGAAAAACATAATGACAGAGCAACTTTATCAGGATTCTAAAGAAGCATAGCTACAAATACATATAGAAATTGATTTTACCCTAAAGCAGCCAATAACCTAATACACGATAGCAAGCTAGAGTGCTAGTCTGAAAATATTAAAATGCCATCATATATTGAAGCCAAAGCATCACAATAATAGCACTTTTCCATATATTACTTAGTCCCATATGTTTATGAGTTCTTCTCCTTCCTAGAGGACAGAAGGGAATCGGCCATGTACCTACAAAGTGCTCAGCTCGTTCTAAGAAATCTTCCACTCGAACTGTGTGTATGACAGCTGCTTCTAGGAACCCAGTCCATTCCAAGTTTGGTCGCAAAACATCTGAAACAACCCAAGGATCCATCTCGACAAAGTGCACCTAGAATGAACAACTATGGGATAAGGTTTTCAATAAGATCTATACAGATGAAAATCCTTCAAAACTTTGAGTGCATTTGCTTCAAAAAATAACATCTCTGGAACCTTGCAATACTTGTTCACACCTAATACCTACATCTTGAATGATGCTAATTGAAGCCTGTTGTGCTATCTAGAAGTGCTTAATGGAAGAAGGTTGTGGAAAGTGATGTTAGCAACCAACCATCCATGGTGGTGCTTAACTACAGCCAGAAAAGCCTATTTAAATCAGAAAACGATTTCCACCTTTTATGATCCTCGTGATTACCCCAAAAAAAAATTATTATCCTCATTTTCCATTGCCATTAGTCACACATATTGACAATTGGCCTCTATTTTTACCTCTCACCACCACCTACCATTTAAATCTACTAGTTAACAGTAACTTTTTATTAGTATAGTAATATTTGACTTAGGTTAATGCTAAACAAACAAACATAAAATGACATGTGGAAAACAAAAATAGGTTACCTATCATCAGTTTCATGTCATTTTCCAGTAATAACCAAAGATTCAAAGTGAATATTAATCACCAAAACATAATATAACATCTCAATGTGAACATTGCGATTTGTAAAAGCAAAGGGTGTGCCCAGCATAGAGGTTTTATCTACTAAGTACCTGAGAACAACCACGGCTGATGGCTTCAATTCCAACTGATCCAGTTCCACTATACAAATCCAACCAGCGGCCAGGCCTTAACGATGTAGGGCAGCCACCAGCAGCCTATAGAAATCATAAGAGAACCTTATATAAGTCTATTGAGAAGGAAGTAAAGAACATAACAAAAAAGACTCAAAAAATATTCAACATTCATATGGCATAGAACATAAACTTAAGAAAAAGATCAGCTAACTTCCTTCCATACTCCGCTAATGCAGATCCCTTTTTCTGCCACTTTCCCAAGTTCTGTATTGAGGAGGGGAAACATATAAGAAGAAGAAGAAAAGCATCATGTACCTGAAGTATTGAAAAGGCTGCACCCTTGACAACTTCCATCATTGGCCGCACATCCATGCTCTTAGGAGAGAGCAACTTCTTTCTTCGAGCTGTTCCTCCAAGCACCTGAATTGCATTATAGCTGCATGAATTATCCAAAAAAGGCAACAAGACTTGGGATAAAACACTGGGAAGCTGGTGGCATTTTGGATACTGATGATCGTTCTAAGCTATATAGTCAATGAATTAGGTGATAATCCAATCAGTCATTCCTAAAAAGGCTATAGCAATTCCCAGTCCCTCAACCCAGCTATATTTTTCTGTTTATGTAACAACCCATGACTACCTATGATTTGGTGATTGCTCTTTCTTGTTTTAATGGCTATTAGAAAGACACTTCAAATTTCCCATTAAACAGAGTTTCACAAGCTTCTGCAAATGATTGCTCCATTTCCTTATCACTATACATTCATCAGCTAAATGAAATACCTGTAATAGCTTATGAGTGGTCCGTTCAGGTGGCAACTCCACGGACTGATCTTTCTTCCCTTTTCCAGGCTCTTGCATTGCTTTTCCCTTTCTCCTCCTTGACTAATAAATTCATTAAAAAATAAAATCCATTCAACATTAAAACATAATCTGAAAGATAAACTAATCATATACGACAATCTAAAAACAAAATCCACTCCACGTTAAAACATAATCTGAAAAATAAACTAATCATACACCTCAATCAAATAGTTATCAGTACAATGTATATAATTATTAAAAGATAAATAAATAAAAGAGCTACACAAGGTTTCTTTTTCTTTTTCCTTTTTTGTCCTTTTACTTCATTGACATAATATTGAACATAAACACTTGACAATGAGAGAGACCTTAGGAGAGGGATCAGACAAGAACTCGTCAGGATTAAGACCGTAACCATGCAGCAACTCTCTCTTTTGGGTCACTGTCGATTCTGATACAAACACCACAGAAAGACAACAACAACAACGGTTATAAAAGTCCCAACTTTCATCAGTACATTAAAAACATAGTTCAAGTGGGTAAGAAGTTACTTTGAGCGAAGACAAGGAAACGAGGTTTCTTATAGCTGCTGGGTTTGGGAGAGAAGTGGAGGAGAAAATGAGGATTTGAAGAGAATGAATTGGAGGGGTTGTTAAGGTGAAGTGGGGATACGATTTGAGAGGGTGAAACCGCCATGACTTCCGAGGTTGAGTTACCTTACGTAACCTGGGGCCTGGGCGTTAAGCGCTTTGCAGTTGGAGAATGAAATGGAGGGGCCGTCAAGGTAAAAGGGGAGTTGCCTGTTTGGTACCGGCAAACGATACTCGGAAGAACTAAGAAGGCAGTATTTTCATTTTATTTTTTCAGGGGTATCCAACCTCTTAAATTATCTGTTTTTTTTTTTCTTTTTTATTTATTATTATTATTATCTTCTTCTTTTTTTGTAACTTCCTTCATTAAAACTTAAATTATCTATTGGAAAAAAAAAAACCATAAATTATCTATTTTAATCCCTGAAAAATGGATATGTGGGCTCCTAGGCAAAACCCGAGGTTAAAAAAATAAATTATAAAAGACTATTATAACATTTACATGTATTCTTAGTATTATTGTAAGGATAAATCGAGATAACTCTAACTCGAAGCTTAAAAAGAAATAAATAAGAAAATATATATATTCATTACTAATGGAGTTATTATGCAATTGTTTTATGAGTTATGCATTATATCATATTATAATATATAATTTTATAAATTTTTTTATATTATATTTTTTATTATATCATCAAAATTACACAAATTTT